>SJYT01001535.1:20234-33344 GCA_006410635.1 Cephalophus harveyi | reverse complement strand
TATGACCAACCTAGATAGCATTTTCAAAAGCAGAGACATTACTTTGCCGACTAAGGTCCGTCTAGTCAAGGCTATGGTTTTTCCTGTGGTCATGTATGGATGTGAGAGTTGGACTGTGAAGAAGGCTGAGCGCTGAAGAATTGATGCTTTTGAACTGTGGTGTTGAAGACTCTTGAGAGTCCCTTGGACTGCAAGGAGATCCAACCAGTCCATTCTGAAGGAGATCAACCCTGGGATTTCTTTGGAAGGAATGATGAGAAGAGTTGACTCATTGGAAAAGACTCTGATGTTGGGAGGGATTGGGGGGAGGAGGAGAAGGGGACAACAGAGGATGAGATGGCTGGATGGCATCACGGACTCGATGGATGTGAGGCTGAGTGAACTCCGAGAGGTGGTAATGAACAGGGAGGCCTGGCGTGCTGCGATTCATGGGGTCACAAAGAGTCGGACATGACTGAGCGACTGAACTGAACTGAACTGATATCAATTTAAGAATTTTTTATTGAGATGTAACTGACATCTAAAGTTATATTAGTTTCAGTTGTACAACATGATGATTCGTTATTTGTATGAAACGTGGAGGCTGGGTGCCAAGCAGCCTGTCTAGTGAGAGTGGTCCAGGCCTCATTCATCCCTACACCCCTGTGCCCAGCCCTGTGTCTGCCACCTGAGGGCCATCCCCTCAATATTTACTGTATTGAAATGAGCTGCATTTAGTCCTTATTTGTGGAATTTGGGTGTACCTCACCAAGCTTTTTAATATCCCAATAAGTCACAGATTCTAAAAAAGATAAATTAATTTTACTGAGTGACTCAGATGGTTCTAATTTCTTGTCTTTGCTTTTCTAATTGTTCTTGAAATGAGCTGCATTTAGTCCTTATTTGTGGAATTTGGGTGTACCTCACCAAGCTTTTTAATATCCCAATAAGTCACAGATTCTAAAAAAGATAAATTAATTTTACTGAGTGACTCAGATGGTTCTAATTTCTTGTCTTTGCTTTTCTAATTGTTCTCCATGCTCCTCAAGCATCAAGGAGTGCAATGGACAAAGGAGCAGAAAGTGAAGGAAAAGACCCCTTATTATCTTCAGACCAGATAGTCATGTGCTTTTATGGAATAAGTATTTTATACCAAGTCTGGACAACAAAGTGGACTCCTGATGAGAAAAGATGAAAGAAATGACCGAGTTGGCCAGGGCAGGAATACCAAAGGCTCTCTTTCCTCCGGCCAGCTGCTCAGCTCCTGGAAGCAAAACAACCCTTCTGTCTGGGATTTGTGTTAGACCTGACCCTGCCGTGGCTTTTCTCCCTGTGTGTAAGGCAAGTTCCCTGCTTAATATCTTTGTTTAGACTCAGTTAAATTCATAAACAGGAAATCTTAGGTTGCAGCTATTTTGAAACTTTCTGGGCTTTTGAAGATGATCTATTAATGTGACTTCCCTGGTGGTCCAGTGGCTAAAACTTTGTGCTCCCACTGTAGGGTGCTGGGGTTCAATCCCTAGTCAGGGAACTAGATCCCGCATGCAGCAACTAAAGACTCTGCATGCCGCAACTTAGACCGCGGAAAGCCAAATTGAAAAAAAAAAAAAAAAAAAGGCAGATGGTCTATGACTGATTTATTAATTAACAAACCTCTGTTCTTATTTCATTAACTCAGCCCTCATAGCTCCCAATTATTGGTGCAAATGGAGTAACTTAGTTGAGATGCAATTGAATTATTTAAACTTGTAATAGATTTTAAATGGTTGCTGTTTGACCTTGTGGTATATATGTGGCAAACTGTTTTCTTAACGTGATTAACATGATAAAGGAGATTTGAAATCAAGACTGTCTTGGGAATGCGTTGTATGGTCACTTTATTTATATTGCATATTACTTGGATAATGAAGTTATTTGCCTAACCTTATTTTGTTTAGACAGATATTATAACTACCTGTATTCTGTAACCTCATACCAATTTGAAGGTACTGCAAACAGTTGTGGGTAAGAGGAAGAAGAGGAGAGATAAATTGGTTGAGTGCTTTGAGTGTTTCAGAAATATGGGTACTATTGATCTAAAATTAATTATTTATATTTTATTTTTATTACATAGCATATTTGTTGTTGCTGTTGCTAAGTCGCTTCAGTCGTGTCCGACTCTGTGCGACCCCAGAGACGGCAGCCCACCAGGCTCCCCCGTCCCTGGGATTCTCCAGGCAAGAACACTGGAGTGGGTTGCCATTTCCTTCTCCAATGCATGAAAGTGAAGAGTGAAAGTAAAGTCGCCCAGTCGTGTCTGACTCTTAGCGACCCCATGGACTGCAGCCTACCAGGCTCCTCCATCCATGGGATTTTCCAGGCAAGAGTACTGGAGTGGGGTGCCATTGCCTTCATATATTAATATGTAAATCTACTTACATGTATTAAATTTAATGTATTATATTAATATACAGTACATTAATATATTGTGAACATATGCTTAATTTATTAACAAATACATTACTTTACATTTACTATATTAATATATAATATAACATATAATGAACGTCATATTCAGGGCTTCCCAGGTGGCTCAGTGGTAAGGAATCTGTGTGCCGATATGGAAAGCACAGGTTTGATTCCTGGGTTGGGAAGATCCCCTGGAGGAGGAAATGGCAACCCACTCAAGTATTCTTGCCTGGCAGGCTACAGTCCATGAGGATCACAAAGAGCTAGACATGACTGAGTGACTGAGCATGTTACATTAAATATAAATTATATATATATATGTGTGTGTGTATATATATATGGCTGGAAAACCCTTTAGTAAATAAAACAACCTGTGCTGTGATGGCTCAATGACTACCATTTGCTTAAGCACCGGAATTCCAGTTGCCAGGTTGTGCTAGTGGTAAAGAACCCTCCTGCCAATGCAGGAGATACCACAGAAGTGGGTTCAACCCCAGGGTTGGGAAGATGCCCCAGAGTAGGAAATGGCAACCCACTCTGGTATTTTTGCCTGGAGAATCCCGTGGACAGAGGAGCCTGGCGAGCTACAGTCCATGGGGTCACAAAGTATGTGACGGGAGCAACTGAGCACTTCAGAGGCAAGAGTACTTTGCTGCCAGGGCCTTAGTTTAGTTGATCATTTTTCCTGGTTTTGCCTTTGCAGAAAGCCAAATTATGAGTTATCTATTGCTGTGTAATAAACTACCCTACAACTCAGTGCCTTCAAATAATAAGTGTTTATTATCTCAGTTTCTGTGGGTCTGGAATCTGGGTGCATCTTAGGTGGGTGCTATAGCTCCAGGCTGGTTGTTTACTGGAAACTTCCCTCAGTTCTTGGCATGTGGGCCTCTCCACAAGGCAGCAGGATCACTCAGAGCGAGTAAGAGTGAGCAAAAGAGAGCAAGCAGCAGTCTCTGTCACCCAGTCTTGGAAGTGACACCCATCACTTTTGTTGTGAGGTCTAACCTGGTCAGGGGTAGAGGATTCCACAAGAGCATGAATCTCAGGTGTAGGGATTTGGAGCCATCTCAGATGCTGCCTGCCCCAGCAAAAGAGAAAAATAAAGACTATATTTATCAAAATTAGTGTCATTTAGATATGATACCAAATACACAAGTAATCAAAAAAAAAATAGGTAAATTGGACTTTATCTAATAACTTTTATGCATCAGAGGACACTATTGAGAAAGTGAAAAGACAATCCATAGAGTGGGAGAAAATATTTCTAAAACCATATATGGAATAAAGATCCACTAGCCCAAATATATAAAAAGCTCTTACAGCTCAACAATTAAAAAACAAAGCCAAATAACCCATTTTAAAAATAGGCAAAGGATTTAGATAGACATTTCTCTAAAGAAGGTATTCAAATGACCAATAAGTGTATGAAAAATGCTCAGCAAGTTATTCACCAGGAAAATGCAAATCAAATCACAGTGAGTACCACTTCATAGGCACTATATATTATTTTAAATGGAGAACAATAAATGTTGACAGCACTATGGAAAAACTGGAGTCCTCACATGCTGAAGTATAAAATGGTGCAGCCACTGTGGACACAGTTTGGCAGTTCCTCCAAAAGGTAAACACAGAATCACCGAATGACTCAGTCATGCCACGTCTAGGTGTGCATTCACCCATGAGAAATGAAAATATACATTCACACACACACACACACACAACTTGTACATGAATGATTGTAGCAGCAATATTCATAATAATCACAGAATCACCGAATGACTCAGTCATGCCACGTCTAGGTGTGCATTCACCCATGAGAAATGAAAATATACATTCACACACACACACACACACAACTTGTACATGAATGATCGTAGCAGCAATATTCATAATAATTGGAAATAATGCACATGTCCATCAACTGATGAGTGTATACCCATGGAATGTTATTCAGTCATAAAAAGGAATGAAGCAACAATACATGCAACAACATGAAAGAAACTTGACAATATTATACTAACTGCAAAAGCCTGACACCAAGGCTACATACTGTGTGATTCCATTTATATGAAGTGTCCAGAATAGGTAAATCTACAAAGAGAAAAAACAGATTAAATGGTTGCCAGGGGCCTGGAGGAAGGGGGAATAGGGGCTGTCTGTTAATAGATACAGTGTCTACAGTGATGAAAATGTTCTAAAATTATATAATAGTGCTGGTCACACAACTCTGTGAGTATACTAAAATCCAATGAACTATATACTTTAAAATGGTGACTGTTGATATATGGCAGAAACCAACACAATATTGTAAAGCATTACCCTCTAATTAAAAATAAATAAAAATTTTTTAAAATGGTGAATTTTATGTTATATGAATTTTATCTCAATAAAAATTCTTTCTTAAAATTGCTATGACCAATGGTAGCAAGTATTTACTGAATGTTTGGTAGCCTGCTAAGTTCCTGCTGGGTTCTGGACCTTAGGTTAGTGGTTTTCAACCCTGGCGGCACATTGAAATCACGTGTGAGATTTTAAAAATCTTGATGCCCAGGCTACAGCCCAGACCAAGTAAATCAGAATCTCTAGGGTAGAATCCAGGCCTCAGTGGTTTTTAGGGTACCATATGAAATCCCAACATGCAGCCAAGGTTGAGAACCACCAGCCTAGAGCATCAAACACGCATACATGTTCTGTCGCTGAGTCGTATCTGACTCTTTGTGACCCCATGGACTGTAGCCAGTCAGGCTCCTCTGTCCATGGGATTTCCTAGGCAAGAACACTGGAGTAGGTTGCTATGTCCTCCACCAGGGGATCTTCCCAACCCAGAGATCAAACCTGTGTCTCCAATGTCTCCTGCATTGGAAGGCAGACTCTTAACCACTGAGCCACTTAAGAAGCCCAGAGCATTGTGACTTCTTAGCAAGTTGGGTTCCTTCGAGAAATGATCACTCTCATGCCCTATCTTCTTTCCATTAACAGTAATCAGCAAAGAAAGCTGCTTGTCCTCAAGGACAGGCTCCTCCTCCAAGTCAAGAAGGTCCCTTGGTTTCTCCTAATTCACCATTATTTTCCTTTCTGTGGGTGACTCAGAACGTTCAGTAATTTAAAGAGGGATATTTGATGCTTTAAATATCCGTTTGGATTAGCTTGGTATGACTCAACTGTGGGCAGAGAATCATTTGTTCCCTTTGGAAGAAAAGTTGAATTCTGTCCAAATGGGTTGCCACTTTTGCCCTGAAAAACCTGAATTTTATAGTTAGTGAAGTTCTGAACAAAAAGCTAAGATGAAAGGAGCTAGAAATGTGAGGACTTTCACGGGCCTATGTGCTCTGTTTTGTGTTTCTTATCTAACTGTGATAGTTTATTTAACCATCTTCATCTTGGCTTCCCAGAGCCTTAGCCGTTAGTGTCCTAAACCCTCCGTTGCCAGCAGCTCGCCAAGCTGCTTTTATACAACATTTATTCTGTTTGGCAAACCTATGTGGACTTGTGTCCCAAACCACAAGTGGTCCTGGTTAAATCCACCAATCAAGGTACTAGAAGCTGAAGCCAATTTGTGAAAAAGATGGAAATGGGCAAAAAAAAAAAAAAAAAGGAAAGAAATTAGAAGATCTCAAAGAGCCATAAAGGATCAGCAACAGCTACATTTGGCTACAAAAGGGCAATGAGGTTTTAGCTAGTAATCCTCCTGGTGATAGGTGATGGGGGTAAATATAGTCAGACCTCTGAACCCCAGGGTTCCACATCCACTGAATCCATAAACCACAGAAACAACAAACCATAGATCAAAAGATATTTGAGAAAAAATTCCAGAGTTCCAAAAAGCAAAACTTGAATTTGCCATTTGTAAGCACCTATTTATGTGTCATTTACATTGTATTTGCAGCAATCTATACAGTATTATGGGGCTTCCCAGGTGTCACTAGAGGTAAAGAACTTTCCCACCAATGCAGGAGATATAGGAGACATGGGTTCTATCCCTGGGTCAGGAAGATCCCCTGGAGGAGGGCATGGCAACCTACTCCAGTATTCTTGCCTGGAAAATTTCATAGACAGAGAAGCCTGGTAGGCTACAGTCCATGGGATTGCAAAGAGTTGGACACTACTGAGTGACTGAGCACACACACATACCAGCACCGTAAGTAATCTAGAGATGATGTAAAGTCTATAGGAGGAAGTACACTGACTGTTTGCAAATACTATGCTATTTAATATGAGGGACTTAAGCAGCCAAGCATCTGGTATCTGTTGAATATCCTGGAACCAATCACCCAAGGACCCCAAGGGACAATTGTGCAAAGGATCAAGTGTACACAGGATCAGGTGTTCACAGGACAATTGGACTCAGGATCAAGTGTACATGGGACAATTGTACACAGGATCAGCTCTGGCACCACTTGCAGCAACAAGAGAAAACTCTAAAAGGGAGATTGAACAGAGACTGGCAACTGCCGAAAACTTCCAGTAAGAACAAATGAAACTGCAGAGGCCTCTGGACTGGAGGAAACCCAGAAAAGAAAGGACAGGAAAGTTACAGAGGCATGTGGATTTGCCCCTAGAAGGTAGTAGAAACCAGCCATATTTCTATTAAATGAAGTAGAATGCTCAAGTCTTAAATATTTAGCTCAATGAATTTTTTACATATATACACCTATAAAACCACCAGCAAAATCAATACTTAGAACATTTCCAACTTCCCAGAAAATTCTCTCATACTCCCTCCAGCTCATTAGCCCCCTCTCCTCACCCAGAAGTGGCCTATAATTTTATTCATATCACTGTAAATTAGTTTTGCCTTTTCTTGGTAATTCATATGAATGGAATCATACAGCATATATTCATTTGTGTATGCCTTCTTTTGCATGGCCTAATGTTTTGGGGATCCATCCATATTGTTAAGTGTATCAGTTGTTTGTTCTTTTATTATTACTGTATAGTATTTTATGGTATAAATATGCCATACAACTTATCCATTCCTCTGTTTATGGGCATTTGGGTTATTTAAAGTTTGGCATCATTCAGAATAAAGCTGTTATGAACACTGGGGTACATGCCTTTTCATAGACATACACATTCATTTTTCTTGAGGCTATGTCTAGGAGAGGAGTTTCTGGGTCAGAGGATAGGTTTAACTATCTTTAGTTAAACAGAAGATATGTTTTAACTTTAGTGGATACTATCAAACAGCTTTTCAGAGTTGGCTGTATCATTTGACACATTCACTAACATTGAGAACTCCAGTGGGTGTTTTGGAGATGAGAAGAAAATCAGTAAATACCTTAACCTGAGCCAAGTTCCTGGCTGCATAAAATTTGCCATGACCTGTGGGATATGAACTGGCCAAGCTTTGCAGTTGAGTGATGAAAGAAAAATAATACGCAGAGGCCGTGGAGGGCACCTGTAACTGTCCCACCCCAAACAATGCAGCAGGAAGAAAGCCCTGCAGCTATTTTGGGGTGGTTTCCTAGCAGGGACATTAACCAGTTATTAATAAAAGGGAAAGTGATTTGACAGAATGGGAGATGCTAAAGTTGTTTCCAATTTGTCTGTTGAGAATGGGTGATTAAAAAAAAACAGGCTAAGTAGCAATGTCCCTCTAACTTTACTGGGAGGAAAGCTAGTTAAAAATTCGGAATCTGCAATTTTATAGAGGTACCCCAGGGATTTCCCTGGTGGTCCAGTGGCTAAGACTCGGTGCTCCCCATGCAGGGGGCGTGGGTTCAATCCCTGGTCAGGGAACTAGATCCCCCCTGCTGCAACTAAGAGTTCTCATGCTGCAATGAAGATTGAAGATCCTGTGTGCCACAACTAAGACCAGGCATGGCCCAATAAACAAACAAGTATTTTTTTTAAAAGATACCCCCCAGGTGATATCACTTGTGTTTCAAATACTACTCCAAAACATTGGTTAGAGGTTCAGCAATACTTGCATGTACTGTGTGCTGGGGATAATAGCAAGAATATTTCTGACTCATTTTACATCAGAGCACCTTGTTGACACTGATCTTTTTGATCCTTAAATGTTTTATTGAGTATTCTTTTTAAACACATAAAAATTGGGGGAAAGCTTGTGCCTTTCATTTTGCCCCCTGGGTGTCATCTTCTTAGCAATGCAGAGTTTACATATGAGAGTCAGCTTCTTTCCTCCCTTCCTCGATGCCAAGGAGGACAATCAACATAGGTGATCCCAGTTCTCTTTTAAAAGGATTTACTGTTAGTTTCAGTGTAGAGCTGCGAGGGGATATCAAAAATTACTGATACATCATTGCAAAGTTAAAGCTATTTTGGCACATAGTAGATATTTGACGCTTCCCTGGTGGCTCAAATGGTAAAGAATCTGCCTACAATGCAGGAGATCTAGGTTCAGTTCCTGGGTTGGGAAGATCCCCTGGAGGAGCGTATGGTGACCCGCTTCAATATTCTTGTCTGGAGAACTGCATGGACCGAGGAGCCTGGCAGACTACATACAGTCTGTGGGGTCACAAAGAGTTGGACACAACTGATTGACTAACACTCACTCAGGTACTTGACATATGTTGAGACAGTTACATTTATTTCATTAGAAAAAATGTTTAAGATTTTGATGGAGGAGCAAGAAATAGAATCGGGTATTGGGGGCAGAGAAACAGCAGGAAAAAAAAAAATTCAGCCACCTGTCATTGCTGCCTCTGAGATAAAAAGCTGCTGTTGAAGGAATTCCTTTATGTGGCCATGATTAAACCAGGGAGGGTCAGAGAGATGGTTATTTCAAAGAACAAAGGAAGGGGCCAAAGAGTAAAATATTTCCAAGTACAGTGAAAAAAAAAAAATGCTTTAAGTGCCTGTTGTGTGATAGGCACTGTACTAAAGCAAGGAATATCTGGTGGAAAAGAGAGAGGAAATTTTTATTTTCAAGAGGTTTTCATTCTAATGTGGAGCTGTGTTAGTCAGGGTGGGATAACTTCACTAACAAAAATACACAAACAAACAGCTAATTCTCAGTGGCTTAGCACACATGCAAAAAAAAAAAAAAAAGGATTCTTCAAGCGTGAAGACAGATGTTCTGCTCCACGTGGTCTTTCTGGGTCCAAGGCTCCTTCCACATTCTTTTAGGTCTACAGAATCCTCTCCATTCAGCCAGCAGATCAGAAAGAGAGTTTAGGAGCCTGCGTGGGTAGTTTTCATGATAAGGCCAAACCTGGAAGTGTCAAACATCACTTCACCCGCGCTGCATTGAGCAGACTGAGCCACATGGTCACAGCTAACTGCAGGGGAGGTTGGGCAGCATAGCTGAGTGCACAAAAGAGGAAGGAAAGAGCTTAGTGAACACACACAGTCTCTACAGCAGGGGTTGACAGTGATGTACAATCTGGTGTGGCAAGTGCTATACTATGGGGAGGCAAAGAGTGCTTTTGATAATACACAGGAAACACACCTAACCCAGACTGGGTCTGGGCAGAGAATACCCTAAAGAAACTAATGTCTCAGCTGGGAAGAAAGAAGTTCATTTCTCTCTAGAACATGGTAACTTCTCCCCTAATAAGATACTACTCCCTTCCATGAACAATTTGTTTAAATCCAAAGAACATTTTTTTCCTAACGTAACCATTCGAGAATAATATGCTTTTTCTTGGGTTACTCTTTTTCTCTGCTTTAAGAAGAAATGGTGTGGAAATTCCCTGGTGGGCCAGTAGTTAGGACCTGGCACTTTCACTGCCAGGGTACTGAGTTCAATCCTTGATAGAGGAACTGAGATCCCACAAGCCACTCAATTTGACCAAAAAAAAAAAAAGAAGAAGAAAGAAAGAAAGAAAAGAAATAACTTGGACTTCCCTGGTGGCACAGTAGTAAGAATGTGCATGTCAGTGCAGGGGACATGGATTCAGTTCCCATTCTGGGAAGATTCCAAATGCCACAGAACAACAAGACCCATGTGCCACAACTACGGAGCCTGTCCTCTAGAGCCTGTGAGCTGCAACTACTGAGCTTGCGTGCTGCAACTATGAAGATCGAGCACCTGGAGCCTGTGCTCCACCACAGGAGAAGCCACCGCAATGAGAAGCCTGAGCACAAAGGTGAAGAGTAGCCCCAGCTCCCTGCAACTAGAGAAAGCCCGTACAAAGCAGCGAAGATCCAGCACAGCCAAGAAATAATTAATTTAAAAAAAAATGGCTTAATATGGCATATGCTGTTTGCTGACTGCTCAAAATCCATTCCTCCTTCCTCCTTTTTAAAAAAAATAATTTTATTTATTTATTTTTGGCTGTGCTGGGTCTTCATTGCTGCACAGGCTTTCTCCAGTTGTGGCTAGTGGAGCCTACTCTATTTAAATAGTTGCTGTGCACGGGTTTCTCATTGCGGAGGCTTCTCTTCTTATGGAGCACAGGCTCTGGGGTGCAGGCTCAGTAGTTGTGGCGTGTGGGCTCAGTGGTTATGGTGAATGGGCTTAGTTGCTCTGAGGCATGTGGGATCTTCCCAGACCAGGAATTGAACCCATGTCCCCTCATTGGCAGGTGGATTCTTTACCACTAAGCCACTAGATGAGCCCCTTCCTTCTTCTTTGATAAGAAAATACAAATTTTCTTCAGCCACCTAACAATGTGTTCTAGGAAAATGAATTCTAGGAAACAGGCTGTGATTAGTCTAAGGCAACCTTGGCAGTCCAATTCACCTTTCATTTATTTGGCAAATGGTAAATGAGCTCCTGCTATGCACCAGTCTGCTCTAAGTGCTGATTATCTTTGCCAGTTATAAGCGTGGAGTGGGCATGTGGTACAAATTCCAGACAAGGGTAAAGGGGAAGACTGCTGGGGCTTCTGGGGAAGGCTTTTTCTCTCTAGAAGAGTAAAATGAGAGCTACTTGAAGAGAAAGCCGAGGCTTTCCCTTCCTGTGTCTGAATAGTGTTATATGAGAGGTGATGCTTGGAACTGAAACAGTAATCTTGCAACCATGAGGAGAAAGAGAAGAGAAATTCAGAGAGGAGGACACAGTGCTCTGGTCTAGTTAGGTGGTTGAATTAGCCAAACCTAGAGTCACCTACTATTTTTTCTTTTTGGACTGGGAAAATCAATATTTTGTTTGAAGCAGTGGGCAGAGGGTCCAGTGTCAGAACTTCTGGAACTGCTTCTTGGTGTCAGCAGCCTTGGTGACTTTGCACACATGGAAGGGCATCGTCTTGCTTGGGGGCCTGCAGTTGCCCACTGTGAAAATGTCCCCGATCTGGATGTCCCTAAAACAGGGGGAAAGATGCACAGACATGTTCCTGTGGCCCTTCTCAAAGCGGTTATACTTTCAGATGTAGTGGAGGTAGTCTAAGTGGATGAAAGAGTGGTCCTCTCCGTCTTCGTTTTGGTCACTAGACAGAATCTGCCCTTGGAGGGAGACATTACCAGTAAAAGGGCATTTCTTGTCAATGTAGTTGCCCTCAATGGCTTCCTTGGGTGTCTTGAAGCCCAGACCGATGTTTTTGTGGTATCGTAGGAACTTCTCCTTGCCAGTTTCTCTAAGCAGGACCCTCTTTTTATTTTGAAAGATGGTTGGTTGCTTTTGGCATGCATGCTCAGTCTGAATGTCTGCCATCTTCCCCGTTTCCTGAAAAAAGCAAGGCCTACCTTTCTTATGTAAGACAATAGAAAGTCTGATAAGACACTTTCAGTTGGATATTCATTCACTTGTAGCCAAAAGCATCCTGGCAAAATATGCATGATTTTGGAGCAGCCGTGAAGAGATACCCCATGTCCAAGGTAAGAGAAACCCAAGTAAGCTGGTAGGTGTTGCAAGAGGGCATCAGAGGGCAGGCACACTGAAACCATAATCACAGAAAAATAGTCAATCTAATCACATGGACCACAGCCTTGTCTAACTCAATGAAACTGAGTGGGACCACCCAAGACAGGCGGGTCATTGTGGAGAGGTCTGACAGAATGTGGTCCACTGGAGAAGGGAATGGCAAGCCACTTCAGTATTCTTGCCTTGAGAACCCCATGAACAGTATGAAACGGCAAAATGATAGGATACTGAAAGAGGAACTCCCCAGGTTGATAAGTGCCCAATATGTTACTGGAGATCAGTGGAGAAATAACTCCAGAAAGAATGGAGGGATGGAGCCAAAGCAAAAACAATACCCAGTTGTGGATGTGACTGGTGATAGAAGCAAGGTCCGATGCTGTAAAGAGCAATATTGCATAGGAACCTGTAATATCAGGTCCATGAATCAAGGCAAATTGGAAGTGGTCAAACAGGAGATGGCAAGAGTGAATGTTGACATTCTAGGAATCAGTGAAGTAAAATAGACTGGAATGGGTGAATTTAACTCAGATGATCATTATGTCTACTACTGTGGGCAGGAATCTCTTAGAAGAAATGAAGTAGCCATCATGGTCAACAAGAGTCCGAAATGCAGTACTTGGATGCAGTCTCACAAACGACAGAATGATCTCTGTTCATTTCCAAGGCAAACCAATCAGTTTCACAGTAATCCAAGTCTATGCCCCAAGCAGTAATGCTGAAGAAGCTGAAGTTGAATGGTTCTATGAAGACCTACTAGACCTTTCAGAACTAACACCCAAAAAAGATGTCCTTTTCATTATAGGGGACTGGAATGCAAAAGTAGGAAGTCAAGAAACACCTGGGGTAACAGGCAAATTTGGCCTTGGAATGCAGAATGAAGCAGGGCAAAGACTAATAAAATTTTGCCAAGAGAA
>SJYT01001535.1:0-18329 GCA_006410635.1 Cephalophus harveyi | reverse complement strand
ACCCGGAGGGGTGGTATAGGGAGTGGGGAGGGAAGGGGGTTCAGGATGGGGAACATGTGTATACCTGTGGCGGATTCATGTTGATGTATGGCAGAACCAGTACAGTATTGTGAAGTAATTAACCTCCAATTAAAATAAATAAATAAATAAAAAAACCAGAGACATTACTTTGCCAATAAAAGTTCGTCTAGTCAAGGCTATGGTTTTTCCAGTGGTCATGTATGGATGTGAGAGTTGGACTGTGAAGAAAGCTGAGCACTGTAGAACTGATGCTTTTGAACTGTGGTGTTGGAGAAGACTCTTGAGAGTCCCTTGGACTGCAAGGAGATCCAACTAGTCCATTCTAAAGGGAATCAGTCCTGGGTGTTCTTTGGAAGGAATGATGCTGAAGCTGAAACTCCAAAACTTTGGCCATCTCATGCGAAGAGTTGACTCACTGGAAAAGACTCTGATGCTAGGAGGGATTGGCGGCAGTAGGAGAAGGGGACAACAGAGGATGAGATGGCTGGATGGCATCAGCGACTCGATGGACATGAGTTTGAGTGAACTCTGGGAGTTGGTGATGGAAAAGGAGGCCTGGCATGCTGCAGTTCATGGGGTTGCAAAGAGTTGGACACGACTGAGCGACTGAACTGAACTGAAGTGAATATTTTAATAAATGGATGAAGACTCATATTTTTCATTTTCTTCTCAACTGTATTGTTTGATCTTAGAGGAATTTAAATCCCAGACATCTTTATGTATGAAAGTCATTTTCCTTGATCTGTCTCTTCCTTCAGCCATTGCAGATCCCTCCACAGGAAGCTGACATGTCTGGCAGCAAAGCCGCATTCTCTTCTGGGTCCCCTAGCTGTTTGGCCTTGGGAAGCACTCCAAATTGAGGGTATTTTGGTTTTTTAATGTGGAAGAGGCAGCTTCTTGTTTGAAGAATCACCTTTCTTACTATGAATTTGACAGGCAGTTTCATTCCTTCCTCCCTCCCTCTCTCCATAAACGTCCTCCTTCTCTTCCCCCACCCCAGCACTCTCTCTCACACACTTTCTCTCTCATTCACTATTTTTTTCTTTCTTTCTTTTACCCCAGATGAGTGAGGCTGTGAGCTGTACTCTTTGTGACCTGTGAAATTTTTGGAGGCTCCCTGAATCTTGTTCAAAGAGAAACCTGCAAATTCCATGTTCTAATTCAAAGCTTCCTGGCTGAACTCAGTGGAACTCCAGCTAAGGAATTAAGTTGGTAAGCCAGTGATATTTGAAATGAATAATGGAGATATTTGGGGATAAGCTTTAATTTTGGAATAAGTATGTCAAATAGCTTTTGGTGGAACAATTTTAGTGTAAAGTTGCAAGTATTTAAGATGCCACTTGGCTTCTCACCATCTTGATGATGCCAATACCCGGGATAGATTTCCTGCGCACTATGAGATCTGGGTGCTAATCCCTGTTTGCTCTTTTATTATATTGTTGATCTAAAACATCATCACCATCCTTCTGAGATTTTCACATCTGCCCATTTCTTATGTCACTGCTTATTTTGACTAACAGCTGTAAGTCCAGGGAGGAGTGTTGTATTGGTTTGGGTACTGACAGGAAATAGATATCAGAAGTAATTAAGAGAAGGAGATGAGTGTGGGCAAGCTCTGGGAGTTGGCGATGGACAGGGAAACCTGGTGTGCTGCAGTCCATGGGGTTGCAAAGAGCTGGACATGACAAGCTACTGAACTAAACTAAATGAAAGGCCTCTACAAGGATGTAAGGGGTATTAAGGGAACCAGCAAGGAAGTGAAATATGCCGGCTGATAACAGTTATTACCTCTTGGATTAGAATGGGTCAAGGAGAGGAAGAGGCTACTGGAAGCTGAAGAGACTTATAGCTGTGAAAGGACTTCCTGCCAGAAGCCATGGCCTTGACTAAAATATAGATCCATTCATTAATCTATATGCCTTTATTGCTCAGGATAAAAGCTAAGCTCTATAATAAGAGATCCCCAACACTGTGACTTAGTCAATATGTAAGTTTATTTCTCTACCAGTTATCATCCTGCATAGAAGTCCAGGGTTGGTGTAATGACTTGATGGTGTTGAGTACTTTGGTGATGGTCAGTTCTATGAAAAAGTGCTTCCAGTCTTCTTCCTCTGGGAATAAGGAAGGAATGTGCTTCTCTGCCTACTTGGGGTTAGTTGTGGTCATGCAGCTTGCTTTGGCCAGTGAAATGTGACAGAGAATGAGATGTTTGGATGGCATCATCAACTCAATGGACATGAGTTTGAGCAAACGCTGAGAGATGGTGAAGGACAGGGAAGCCTGGCGTGCTGCAGTCCATAGGCTCACAAAGAGTCAGACACAGCTTAGCTACTGAACAACAGCAACAATGTGAGTGAGTGTGAGGTGTGTCACTGAAGCATTTAGATGCCAACGCGAGGCTCTCGTGCTTGTTTTCCCTTTCCCTGAAATTTGTGGGTGAACTATTGACATGAAGGACAGCCATCCTGAAGAGTTTCTCTTCAGAAACTCTTGCAGAAGAGAACTATATCAGATTTGTGGATGTGAGAAATACAGCACTGCTCTCAGGCCTCTGAGATCAGAGGTTGTTAGCACAGCTAAACCTGGCATTTCTTGACTAATCCTGAGGCCCAGGGTCTTTCTCTTCTGTTGCCCTCCTGAGCCTAAGGGGTTGCAGTCATCTGCATATCTGAGACAGCTCACTACCTTGTATGGATGGCGCTCAGTCGTGTCTGACTCTGTGCGAGGCAGTGGACTGTAGCCCCCCAGGCTCCTCTGTCCATGGGAGTATCCAGGCAAGGATACTGGAATGGGTTGCTGTTTCCTACTCGAGAAGATCTTCCTGACCCAGGGATTGAAACACGTGTCTTTTGCATCTCCTGCTGGCAGGTGGATTCTTTACCGCTGGGCCACCTGGGCGTCCTGCTTACTAAGATACATCCTTGATCATGGGAAGTGGGAAAGAGTAACAAGAGAGCACACTTACTCTCTTTAGGAGCATTACCTGGAAGTAGCATATATCACTTCATTGGTCACATCCAGTGCTTTAGTTATCTATTGCTGCATAACAAATTATCCCAAAGCTTCAGGTCAGTCGCTCAGTCGTGTCTGACTCTTTGCGACCCCATGAATCGCAGCACGCCAGGCCTCCCTGTCCATCACCATCTCCCGGAGTTCACTCAGACTCATGTCCATCGAGTCAGTGATGCAATCCAGCCATCTCATCCTCTGTCGTCCCCTTCTTCTCCTGCCCCCAATCCCTCCCAGCATCAAAGTCTTTTCCAATGAGTCAACTCTTCTCATGAGGTGGCCAGAGTACTGGAGTTTTAGCTTTAGCATCATTCCTTCCAAAGAAATCCCAGGGCTGATCTCCTTCAGAATGGACTAGTTGGATCTCCTTGCAGTCCAAGGGACTCTCAAGAGTCTTCTCCAACACCACAGTTCAAAAGCATCAATTCTTCAGTGCTCAGCCTTCTTCACAGTCCAACTCTCACATCCATACATGACTACTGGAAAAACCATAGCCTTGACTAGACAGACCTTAGTCGGCAAAGTAATGTCTCTGCTTTTGAATATCCTATCTAGGTTGGTCATGACTTTTCTTCCAAGGAGTAAGTGTCTTTTAATTTCATGGCTGCAGTCAGCATCTGCAGTGATTTTGGAGCCCCCCAAAATAAAGTCTGACAGTTTCCACTGTTTCCCCATCTGTTTGCCATGAAGTGATGGGACCAGATGCCATGATCTTCACTTTCTGCCATAAGGGTGGTGTCATCTGGATATCTTCAGTTCAGTTCAGTCGCTCAGTTGTATCCGACTCTTTGCGACCCCATGAATCACAGCACGCCAGGCCTCCCAGTTCATCACCATCTCTCGGAGTTCACTCAGACTCACATCCATCGAGTCCGTGATGCCATCCAGCCATCTCATCCTCGGTCGTCCCCTTCTCCTCCTGCCCCCAATCCCTCCCAGCATCAGAGTCTTTTCCAATTTATTTAGTACCTACTATGAATTTGGCACTCTAATAATGCCTATAAATCTTCACAATAAGCTGAAAGCTATTTTAGGCTTGGTGTTATATGACGTCATGGGAAAATATTAAACATATAATATATATCCATTTATATATTACATTTCAGTGCTGAAGTATAGAACTACTTCCAAGATTGAAGTGATTGCTTCTCACCTTTTAAAACCACAGGTACAGATGTGGCAATCCAATGATGTCTCACCAATAATGAGCAGGGCATTTGTATCACAGCTCAGTATCTCATTTCAGTTCTACTGAAAAAAAATTTTGTGCACACATATAGTTGTATGAATCTCTCGATGCAAGGATCGAATCCAGGTCTCCCACGTTGCAGGCAGATTCTTTACTGTTTGAGCCACCAGAGAAGCCCATGTATGTTTTTAGTTCAGCCGCTCAGTCATGTCCGACTCTTTGTGACCCCATGGATTGCAGCATGCCAGGATTCCCTGTCCATCACCAACTCCTGGAGCTTACACAAACTCATGTCCATTGAGTCGATGATGCCATCCAACCATCTCATCTTCTGTCATCCCCTTCTCCTCCCACCTTCAATCTTTCCCAGAATCAGGGTCTTTTCCAATGAGTCAGTTCTTCCCATCATGTGGCCAAAGTACTGGAGCTTCAGCTTCAGCATCAGGCTGTCCAGTAAATATTCAGGACTGATTTCCTTTAGGATGGACTGCTTGGATCTCCTTGCAGTCCAAGGGACTCTCAGGAGTCTTCTCCAACACCACAGTTCAAAAGCATCAATTCTTTGGCACTCAGCTTTCTTTATAGTCCAACTCTCACATCCATACATGACCATTGGAAAAATCATACCTTTGACTATATTGACATTTGTTGGCAAAGTAATGTCTCTGCTTTTTAATATGCTGTCTAGGCTGGTCATAACTTTCCTTTGAAAAAGTAAGCATCTTTTAATTTCATGGCAGCAGTCACCATCTGCAGTGATTTGGAGCCCCCCCAAAATAAAGTCTCTCACTGTTTCCATTGTTTCCCCATCTATTTGCCATGATCAGCCTTGACTAGCCAGACCTTTGTTGGCAAAGCAATGTCTCTGTTTTTTAATATTCTGTCTAGGTTGGTCATAACTTTTCTTCCAAGGAGTAAGCGTCTTTTAATTTCATGGCTGCAGTCACCATCTGCAGTGATTTTAGAGCCCCCAGAAATAAAGTCAGCCACTGTTTCCACTGTTTCCTCATCTATTTCCCATAAAATGATGGGACCAGACTACGTGATCTTTGTTTTCTGAATGTTGAGCTTTAAGCCAACTTTTTCACTCTCCACTTTCACTTTCATCAAGAGGCTTTTTAGTTCCTCTTCACTTTCTGCCATAAGGGTGGTGTCATCTGCATATCTGAGGTTATTGATATTTCTCCCAGCAATCTTGATTCCAGCTTGTGTTTCTTCCAGCCCAGCGTTTCTCATGATGTACTCTACATATAAGTTAAATAAGCAGGGTGACAATATACAGTCTTGACATACTCCTTTTCCTATCTGGAACCAGTCTGTTGTTCCATGTCCAGTTCTAACTGTTGCTTGCTTCCTGACCTGCATACAAATTTCTCAAGAGGCAGGTCAAGTGGTCTGGTATTCCCATCTCTTTCAGAATTTTCCACAGTTTACTGTGATCCACACAGTCAAAGTCTTTGGCATAGTCAATAAAACAGAAATAGATGTTTTTCTGGAACTCTCTTGCTTTTTCCATGATCCAGCAGATGTTGGTAATTTGATCTCTGGTTCCTCTGCCTTTTCTAAAACCAGCTTGAACATCTGGAAGTTCACGGTTCACGTATTGCTGAAGCCTGGCTTGGAGAATTTTGAGCATTACTTTACTAGGGTGTGAGATGAGTGCAATTGTGCAGTAGTTTGAGCGTTCTTTGGCATTGCCTTTCTTTGAGATTGGAATGAAAATGGACCTTTTCCAGTCCTGTGGCCACTGCTGAGTTTTCCAAATTTGCTGGCATATTGAGTGCAGCACTACAATGATCTTAAATTTTACAGATGGTAATGAGTGCCGAGAAAACTATGAAAATGAACAGAATGAAAGAAGTCTTGCCTTACAGACTATGAAGCCTCCAGAGTTAAATCGACGTAGCATTACTATGGGAATAGATAAACAGATGAGAACAGAATAGAGAATCCAGAAATAAGTACCACTACCCAGGTTCGATCCCTGGGTTGGGAAGGTCCCCTGGAGAAGGGACTGGCAACCCACTCCAGTATTCTTGCCTGGAGAATTCCAGGACAGGGGAGCCAGGTGGGCTACAGTCCATGGGGTTGCAAAAAGTCCGAGAGGACTGAACGACTAACACACACAAACATTAGTTTCTAAGATAATTGTTAAATTAACCAGGGGGAAAAAATGAAAATGATTTTGCAAAAGCAGGCTTTCCAAATGAAAGAAAATAAAACTAGAGCTTTATCTTACACCAAATACAAAAAAGAACTTTAGATGCATTAAAATTTTTAAACGTAAAAAAGTAACTTATTTTACAACTAGTGGATAGAGAAGTTCTGGAGATCTAATTCACAACATAGTGATTATATGCAATAATACTGTATTATAAACTTCAAAAATGCTGAGAGACTAAATCTTAACTGTTCTCAACATACAAAAAATGAAATGATAAATATGATGGAGGTTTTAGCTAACACTACTGTAGTGATCATATTGCTGTATGTAAAGGTATCAAACCAATACTTTGTACACCTTAATCTTATATGTCAATTGTATCTCAAAATAATTTCATAAAATCTTGTATGAAAATCTAGAAGCCTACATGTACAATATAAGGATGAGAAAATCTTAACCAAGACTAAAAACCCCAAAGCTGTAACAGAACTATATATGTTAAAAAAATCATTTTGCAATATATGCATCTATCAAATGATCATGATGTACACCTTAAACTTACATAATGTTATATGTCAAGTATATCTCAGTAAAGCTGAAAAAGGGATTCCCTGGTAGCTCAGCTGGTAAAGAATCCATCTGCAATGCAGGAGACCCCAGTTCGATTCCTCGGTTGGAAAGATCCGTGGAGAAGGGAACAACTACCCACTCCAGTATTCTGGCCTGGAGAATTCCTTGGACTGTATAGTCCATGGGGTCCACAGAGTCACAAAGAGTCAGACACGACTGAGCGACTTTCACTAAAACTGAAAAAAGTTCCATTTTTGGATGGAAAAATAAACCATAAACACAGTTGTTTAGATTAACAATAGATTTTTTCCTAAATGTGCAATGCAGTTGGGAAATCATGGGTTAACAGCTCTACCATACAGAAAATTCTTACAAATTCAAGACAACCCCATAGAAAAATGGCAAGGTCATGCTCCTGCTCAGTCGTGTTCAATTCTTTGCGACCCTTTGGACTATAGTCTGCCAGGCTCCCCGTCCATGGAATTTTTCAGCCAGGAATACTGGAGTAGGTTGCTATTTCCTTCTCCAGGGGATATTTCCAACCAGAGATCAAACCTGCATCTCCTGCATTGCAGGCAGCTTCTTTACCTGCTGAGCCATTGAAATTCATGGAAGACTTACTTGAAATTCATAAGTAGATAGAGAAATGGAAAATCAAATAGCAAAATAACATGTCACTTTATACCCACCAGATTGACCAAAATTGAAGGATGCCAAGTCACCACTTTCTGGAAGGAATATGAAGGAAGGTATATTCTAGGATGTTGTCGGGTATTATTGAGGGAAGGAGGTGGTGCCACCTCTCTGAAAAGTAACCTGACAATATCTATTAAAATTTAAAACCCTTCTACTCTTTAACTGAGCAATCCCACTCTTGTGAATGTATCTGATGGAAATGAAACCACCACTACACAGGGACAAGTGTACAAAGGTGTACAAAGATGCCCAGTGTAGCATTAATAACAAAGACACTGGAAACGGTGAACACCCGTCAGTGAGTGGGTGAATAAAGGATAACACACAATGGAATATTATGCGGTTTTCAAAAAGAATGAGAGCTGTACCAGTTGTCTTGGAGCAGTCCTCATGAGGAATGGTTGAATAAGAAAAGCAAGATGCAGGAAAGTGTGACTAACGTGAACATGTATTTTTAAGACTAACAACAAAAATATTTCACATATATGTGTATATATATGTGTGAGTATACAATTATATGAGTGCTTTTTTTTTTAATGAATGAATACATGGAATTCTCTGGAGGTCCTGTGGTTAGGATTCAGTGCTTTCACTGCCATGGACCAGGGTTCAGTCTCTGGCTAGGGAACTAAGATCCCACAAAACAGTGCAGTGTGGCCAAAAAATAAAAGAATGAATACAGACTGGGGTTGTAGATATGGATTAGCTTGTCTGGGAAGTAGGAGAGGGAAAACCACGTTATTTTTTTTAAGAAGAAGACTGCTTTAAAAATTTGGGGCAAGATTACACTTGTATGTGTAGATTAAATTATTTATGATGATATGTGGAAAAAATAAACACATTTGACAAGAATAAAATTGGAAAATATCTATTTCAGACATTCATCATGTTCTATTATGTCTTCTCCTATCAAAAGGAGATGACATTCCCAGATTTCAGCACCAAAAAAACCCCAAACCCAAAAAACAAAACAAAGTAACAACCAAGAGTTGACTTTTCCTTTGAAGCCACACCGTGCCCCTTACAAACTCATTCCTATCCCTACACCTGGCCTGGGGACATTAAGAATTATATCTAAATCACGTTTGTCTCTCACAAAGTTTGGGGGTCATGGGCCATTATTATCACAGTTCAGTTCAGTTGCTCAGTCGCTCAGTTCAGACTTTTTGCGACTCCATGGACTGCAGCACGCCAGGCCTCCTTGTCTATCACCAACTACCGGAGTTTACTCAAACTCACGTCCTTTGAGTCGGTGATGCCATCCAACCATCTCATCCTCTGCCGTCTCTTTCTCCTCCTGCCTTCAATCTTTCCCAGCACACAGGTCACACAGGTCAGCCAAAGGTTAAATATTCAGTAAGTCTCCCTAAGTGCCTGGTTCATTGCTCAGCCTGAAGAATCTGCAGAAAGGAAGTAGATGCTGTGGCCTCTGGCCTCATAGAATCTCTTAGAGTAGCAGGCTTCAGATTTTCATAGTCATCGGAATCATGTTTTGGGGGGTGGCGGTGGTGTTCAGATTTGGCAGAACTGGAGACAGGGGACACCGTAATCTGCATTTTAAACAGCTCTCTTGCGTTTTATTCTGACCCCATTTTGAGACTCTCCTCTAAACTCAAGATACACATGGACAATTTCTTTTCATCTCCATTTTAATTCTGAGAGGCATCTCAGGCTTATCACATCCAAAATGCAACTCTTGATACCCTCTAAATGTGTCTGCCACCCACCCAACCTTCCCAATCTCAGCAAATGACTCCACATTCCCTTGGTTATTCATACCAGGAACCCGGAAGCTGTTCTTGATTCTCTCCTTTTCTTATTATCAACATCTAATCCATTATCTTTGGAGAAGGCAATGGCACCCTACTCCAGAGTACTCTTGCCTGGAGAATCCCAGGGACAGGGGAGCCTGGTGGGCTGCCGTCTATGGGGTCGCTAAGAGTTGGACACGACTGAGCGTCTTTACTTTCACTTTTCAGTTTCATGCACTGGAGAAGGAAATGGCAACCCACTCCAGTGTTCTTGCCTGGAGAATCCCAGGGATGGGGGAGCCTGTGGGCTGCCATCTATGGGGTCACACAGAGTTGGACCCGACTGAAGTGACTTAGCAGCAGCAATCCATTATCTTACCAAATCCTTCTTCAAAACGTACCTTAAGTTACCTTCTCTTGATATCTATTGTTCTGTCAGTCGCTCAGTCCTGTCTGACTCTTTACAACCCCATGGACTGTAACTGCCACCTTAGTCCAGGCCATCACCATTTATCATCTCTCATGGAATTTACTGCAGTAGATGCATTTCTGTTCTTCCCATTTCCATTCTTGCCCCCTTACAATCCATACTCCTTATAGGCAATGATGGAGCTCTTGAAAACGTTAATAGGGTCACATTGCTTTTTTCCTCCAGATCTGCCAAAGACCCCACCCCATGTGGAGCTCCAGCTTCTTGCCATGGCCTCGAGGTCCTCCTAGGTAAGACAGTCGCTGCCTCCCTTTCTGTTAGAGGACCCTTGACGAAGCCAGTGCCTTGGCCAGGCTTCATGATAACCACTTGCATGAGCTGTCTCACAATAGGAGGTTCTCCTTCCCTGGTGGCTCAGGCAGTAAAGAAGCTGCCTGCAGTGCAGGAGACGTGGGTTCAATCCCTGGGTTGGGAAGATCCTCTGGAGGAGGGAATGGCAACTCACTCCGATATTCTTGCCTGCAAAATCCCTTGGACAGAGGAGCCTGGCAGGCTACAGTCCATGGGTCACAAACAGTTGCACACGACTAAGCGACTCTTTCACTTCACATAAGTAACATGGTGCTGTCACCCAAACTAACCAGGAGGACTTGGGAGGGGCCCAAAGGAGGGAGTTCATAACATTGTCCTACCAACCTCCCGACTCCTTTGTGCTGGAATCCATCTTGGCTGAGAGATATGCACACCACCAGAAAGGACCCTGAGTCAGACCGATATGGACCAAGCGAGATGACTGGCCACAGACAACCCAGAAACTAACCCCATTACCATAAAACCTGAGACTGTGAGCCATGTGGCAGAGCAGTTCACCTGGGTTCCCTTACCTTTCTGCTCTCTGCCTGCGAGCCTCTTCCCAATAGTCTTTTGTTTTACCAGCATGTGTGTCTCCTTGGACAGTTCATTTCCGAGTGTAAAACAAGAGTCCATTCTTGAGCCCTGGGTCCCCCTTCCTGCAGCATTTCCACTTCACCTCTAAAACCTCTTTCCCCACTTCTTGCAGTACCTCTAACCAGGCCTGGCTAGATAGCATGCAGGGCCCAGTGAAAAATGAAAATGTGGGACCCTTATTTAAAAATTGTTAAGAATTTCAAGATGTGTTAGCAGAGTATTAAACCAAGCAAAGAGCCCTTCTGAGTATAGTCCTTGTGCAACTGGCCCTGTCTCTGTCTGGAACTGTCTGCCCCAGTTTATAATAGCCAGCTCTCAGCTCAAATGTCACCTCATCAGAGGTGTCACCTGATTGTCACTGAATTTAAAGTAGGCTCATCCAATTCTTCTCTATCACATCACTGGGTATAATTTTCTTCCCAGCACCTGGCTACATCTGAAATGATCTCATTTGTTTACTTGAGTATTGTCTGTCTCTCCCCACCTTCTCCCCATGACCAGAATATAAGGTCAATGAAGGACCTTTCTTGCTGTGCTCAGCTCTGTATCTCCAGCAGCTAGAGCAGGGCTACTTCAGACTAGGTACAGGATAAATATCTGATGAATAAAGGAATGAATATGCTAACACACTCCAGGAAGCTGGTCTAGCATTGACCACCTAACATGGGGGAATCAATGGCCAGCAGTGTTTCTTTACATATATATATATTTTGTGTGTGTGTGTGTGTGTGGCTGTGCTGGGTCTGTGTTGCTGCACAGACTTTTCTCTGGTTGTGGAGAGCAGGGGGCCACTCTGTAGTTGTGATGTGCGGGCTTCTCTTTGTGATGGCTTCTCTTGTTATGGAGCACAGGCTCTAGGGTTCATGAGCCTAAGTAGTTGTGACTCCAAGACTCTAGAGCCCAGGCTCAATAGTTGTAGTGCACCAGCTTAGTTGCTCTGCAACATGTGGGATCTTCCTGGATCAGGGATTGATCCCATGTCTCCTGCATTGGCAGGTGGATTCTTTACCACTGAGCCACCAGGGAAGCCCCCAGGGTTTTCTTTTTATCCTCTGGGTATTGCGAATACCATAGGCTCTTTTTCTCCCATTGCCTTAATTCTATCCCAAGTCTCACACTTAAGTTCCTATCTTTCCTCTGAGTGACCAGGGATGAACAGACTGTGTTTGAATCTGATTAGCTGTGTGACCAAGAACAAATGATTTGACCTTTCTGAGTCTTGCCTTTTCATCTACCCAATGAGGAATTTTTTTTCAATTTTAAAATTTTATAATATGTATATATTATTAAGTGTAGTTGACTTACAAGGTTTCAGGTGTACAGTAAGGTGATTCAGTTATACATATACACATATATAATTTTTCAGATTATTTTCCATTATGGGTTATTATAAGATATTGACTATAGTTCCCTGTGCTACACAGTAAATCTTTGTTGCTTGTGGCATATCTATTTTTAAAATTAAAAATCTAGCATTCTACTCATGCTAAGTTAAACAAGTCGAGTCAAAATATCATAACTTTTTAGTTAGGCAAAAATTCATGACTTTTCTAAGATATATAATATGCATACTATTTACATATATGTACACAAAACTTTTCTACTATACTTGATAAAGGCTTGAGAAAGAATTTTTTTAAAAAAGAAGAGATGGAGAAATGGAAAACAAACTAAATGAAATGGGAACACTGAATATGAAATAGAAAAAGTGGAACAAACTAGATAAAAGTAAATGATCATCATCCAGTCCAGTTGTTTTTAAACATGGGTGCTCATTAGAAACATATCTAGAACTCTGGAGAAAAAGCAACAACTGAGCATATGTATTTTTCAAAAAATTTCAAGGTAATTCTGATATGCATCCGGATTTTCAAAAGTGATTACAGGTTTTTCTATTCGATCCTAGTTTGGGTGCTACAGGGCTTCCCAGATGGTGCTAGTGGTAAAGAACCTGCCTGCCAATGCAGGAGATGTGAGAGACACAGGTTTGATCCCTGGGTCAGGAAGATCCCCTGGAGGAGGGCATGGCAATCCACTTCAGTGTTCTCGGGCTTCCCTGGTGGTTCAGACAGGAAAGAATCTGCCTACAATGCAGGAGACCTGGGTTTGAGCCCTGGATTGGGAAGATCCCCTGGAGAAAGGAACAGCTACCCACTGCCGTATTCTTGCCAGGAGAATTCCATGGACAAAGGAGCCTGGCAGGTTACAGTCCATGGGGTCACAAAGAGTCGGGCATGACTCAAAGACTTTCACTTCACTTGTTGATATAGAGTTCTATTATTTTTCTGTTGACCAATCATGATACAATGGTATTAAGTGAGTAATAGTTACATAATCACAATAGTAAAAGATGTTTGTCAGTTTTCACAATCAATACCCAGAATCCTCCCCCCCCAAAAAAAGATAATTACAGTTGCAAGCCATAATGGGAACATGATTGACCTAACAATATAAAATAATTACATACAGTTTGAGGGCGTCAAGCAGAGTGATGTAGTAAGTGGAAGTGCATACACGCACATGTTTTCATTCGCCCAGCCAGTCTGTCTTTTGGTTGGTACATTTAATCAATTTACATTTAAGGTAATTATCAATATGTAAATTCCCCAAGCCAGGCTTGTGAACTTCCAGATGTTTAAGCTGGTTTTAGAAAAGGCAGAGGAACCAGAGATCAAATTCCCAACATCCATTGGATCATCAAAAAAGCAAGAGAGAGAGTTCCAGAAAAACATCTATTTCTTCTTTATTGACTATGCCAAAGTCTTTGACTGTGTGCATCACAGTAAACTGTGGAAAATTCTGAAAGAGGTGGGAATAAGACCACCTGCCCAGACCACCACTTGCCTCTTGAGAAATCTGTATGCAGGTCAGGAAGCAACAGTTAGAACAGGACATGGAACAACAGACTGGTTCCAAATTGGGAAAGCAGTATGTCAAGGCTGTATATTGTCACTGTGCTTATTTAACTTATATGCAGAGTACATCATGAGAAACGCCGGGCTGGATGAAGCACAAGCTGGAATCAAGATTTCTGGGAGAAATATCAATAACCTCAGATATGCAGATGATACCTTCCTTATGGCAGAAAGTGAAGAACTAAAGAGCCTCTTGATGAAAGTGAAAGAGGAGAGTGAAAAAGTTGGCTTAAAGCTCAACATTCAGAAAACTAAGATCACGGCATCTGGTCCCATCACTTCATGGGAAATAGATGGGGAAACTGTGGAAACAGTATCAGACTTTATTTTTTTGGGCTCCAAAATCACTGCAGATGGTGATTGCAGCCATGAAATTAAAAGACGCTTTAGAAAGTGAAGAACTAAAGAGCCTCTTGATGAAAGTGAAAGAGGAGAGTGAAAAAGTTGGCTTAAAGCTCAACATTCAGAAAACTAAGATCACGGCATCTGGTCCCATCACTTCATGGGAAATAGATGGGGAAACTGTGGAAACAGTATCAGACTTTATTTTTTTGGGCTCCAAAATCACTGCAGATGGTGATTGCAGCCATGAAATTAAAAGACGCTTACTCCTTGGAAGGAAAGTTTTGACCAACCTAGACAGAATATTAAAAAGCAGAGACATTACTTTGCCAACAAAGGTCCATCTAGTCAAGGCTATGGTTTTTCCAGTAGTCATGTATGGATATGAGAGTTGGACTATAAAGAAAGCTGAGTGCTGAAGAATTGATGCTTTTGAACTGTGGTGTTGGAGAAGACTCTTGAGAGTCCCTTGGACTGCAAGGAGATCCAACCAGTCCATCCTAAAGGAGATCAGTCCTGAGTGTTCATTGGAAGGACTTATGTTGAAGCCGAAACTCCAATACTTTGGCCACCTGATGTGAAAAACTGACTCATTTGTAAAGACCCTGATGCTGGGAAAGATTGAAGGTGGGAGGAGAAGGAGATGACAGAGCATGAGATGGTTGGATGGCATCACTGATTCAATGGACATGAGTTTGTGTAAGAGTTGGTGATGGACAGGGAGGCCTGGCGTGCTGCAGTCCATGGGGTCACAAAGAGTTGGATACTACTGAGTGAATGAACTGAACTGAACTAATTGTCCTGTTACCATTTTCCTAATTGTTTTGGGTTTGTTTTCTGTTGGTCTTTTCTTTGTCTTGTGTTTCCTGCCTAGAGAAGTTCCTTTGGCATTTGTTGTAAAGCTGGTTTGGTGGTGCTGAATTCTCTTAACTTTCTCTTGTCTGGAAAGCTTTTGATTTCTCCATCAAATCTGAATGAGAGTCTTGCTGGGTAGAGTATCCTTGGCTGTAGGTTCTCCCCTTTCATCACTTTAAGTAGATAATGTCATTCTCTTCTGGCTTGTTGAGTTTCTGTTGAGAAATCAGCCGATAACCTGATGGGAGTTCCCTGGTATGTTATTTGTCGTTTTTCCCTTGCTGCTTTTTATATTTTATCTTTGTCTTTAATTTTTGTCAATTTGATTACTGTGTATCTTGGGGGGTTCCTCCTTGCATTTATCCTGCCTGGAACTCTCTGTGCTTCCTGGACTTGATTGACTATTTCCTTTCCCATGTTAGGGAAGTTTTCAATTATTATCTCTTCAAATATTTTCTCAGGTCCTTTCTCTCTTCTCCTTCTGGGAGATTTTTGGTGTGTTTAATGTTGTCCCAGAGGTCTCTTAGGCTGTCTTCATTTTTTTTCATTTTTTTTTCTATGTTCTGTTCTGCAGCAGTGATTTCTACCATTCTTTCCTCCAGGTCATTTATCTGTTCTACTTCTGTTATTCTGCTACTGATTCCTTCCAGTGTATTATTCTGGAGAAGGCAATGGCACCCCACTCCAGTACTCTTGCCTGGAAAATCCCATGGATGGAGGAGCCTGGAAGGCTGCAGTCCATGGGGTCGCTGAGGGTCGGACACGACTGAGCAACTTGACTTTCACTTTTCACTTTCATGCATTGGAGAAGGAAATGGCAACCTACTCCAGTGTTCTTGCCTGGAGAATCCTAGGGACGGGGGAGCCTGCTCGGCTACCGTCTATGGGGTTGCATAGAGTCCGACACGACTGAAGCGACTTAGCAGCAGCAGTGTATTATTCATCTCTGTTTGTTCTTTCGTTCTTTTAGGTCTTTAGTAAATATTTCTTGCATCTTCTCCATTGTTTTCCCAAGATCCTGGATCATCTTCACTATCATTATTCTAAATTTTTTTTCTGGAAGGTTGCCTATCTCCACTTCATTTAGTTGTTTTTCAGAGGTTTTACCTTGTCCCTTCATCTGGGTCATAACTTTCTGCTTTTTCATCCCGATTAACTTTCTGTAATGTGGTTTTTGTTCTAGCTGTGAGATTGTGGTTCTTCTTGCTTCTTCTCTCTGCCCTCTAAAGGAGGAGGCTAAGAGGCTTGTGTAAGCTTCCTGATTGGAGGGACTGGCAGTGGGAAACCTAGGTTTTGCTCTGGTGGACAAGGCCTTGCGCAGTAAAGCTTTAATCCAATTATCTGTTGATGGGTGGGGTGGCACTCCCTCCCTATTGTTTGGCCTGAGGCGACCCAGCCCTGGGATCTACAGGTTCTACAGTAGGGTTAAAGGCAACCTCCAAGAGGGCTTATGCCAAAAGGGCCTTCCAGGACTGCTGCTGCCAGTGCCACTGTCTCTGTGGTGGGCCCCTGCCGCCCCTCACCTCCCCAGGAGACCCTCCAACACTAGTAGGTAGTTTTGGTTCAGTCTCCTGTGGAGTCACTACTCCTTTCCTCTGGGTCTTGGCATACACAAGATTTCGTTTGTGCACTCCCAGACTGGAGTCTCTGTTACCCAGAGTCCTGTGGAAGTCCTATAATCAAATCCTGCTGACCTTCAAGGTCAGAGTCTGTGGGGATTTCCAGGCCCTTTGTCAGATCCCCAGGCTGGGAAGCCTGATGTGGGGTTCAGAACCTTCACAACAGTGGGAGAACTTCTTTGGTATTATTATTCTCCAGTTTGTGGGCCACCCACCCAGTGGGTGAGGGGTTTGATTTTATTGTGATTGTGCCCCTCCTACCATCTTGCTACAGCTTCTTCTCTGTCTTTGGATGTGGGATATCTTTTTTTGGTAGGTTCCAGCATCCTTCTGTTGATGGTTATTCAACAGCTAGTTGCAATTTTGGTGTTGATATTTATGTTATCAACTATTTAGATGATTTTGAGATTAAATGTGTGAAATATACAGCCTTGATGAACTCTTTTCTCAATTTTGAACCAACCCATTGTTCCATGTCTGGTTCTAATTGTTGCTTCTTGACCTGCATATAGTTTTCTCAGGAGACAGATAATGTGGTCTGGTATGCCCATCTCTTTAAGAATTTTCCCGTTTGTTGTAATCCACAGAGTCTGTAGCATAGTCACTGAAGCAGAAGTAGATGTTTTTCTAGAATTCTCTTGCTTTCTCTACAATCCAATGGATGTTGGCAATTTGACCTCTGGTTCCTCTGTCTTTTCTAAATCCCTCAGGGCTCACCTGGGGGGATGTAGTGGCTTGAGGGCTGCATTATCTTTCACCTGATATGGCAGGCAATGTATTTTTCATTCACAATATGAACAGGGATCCCAACAGGATGAGATGTACAGTAAACAAAGGATGTTGCATCCATCAAGCCCGCATTATAACCTCCCTAACAGTGAGCCCTAAGGGAATTCAGGTTGTAACAGAATGTCCATGGCTGCAGCCATGCCCAAGGGTTCACCCTCAGGAAACTCAGGATGAGAAAGAAGAGGATACTGGCACCAGAGAGCTGAGGTGCATTATCAGTGAGCCCAGACTCTTGCATCTTCCCATACATAGAAAAGTGCTAAATTCTTTAACTTGAGATATCTGGTTTTCTTTAATTAATAGTAATCTTTTGATGTCCTGACTACCTGGTCTTTACTGCAAAAACTTCTATAGATCCTGGCTCCTCCCCTCCCTTCCTCTTCAGAGAAGTTCCTCAGAGTGACCTGAGAGTACTATCTCCCAGGCTTGAAGTCCTCAGAATATCTGCTGAATAAAACATGCTGTGCTGAGTTGCTCAATTGTGTCCGACTGTTTGTGACCGTAGACCATAGACCATGGACAGTAGCCTGCCAGGCTCCTCTGTCCATCGGGATTCTCCAGGCAAGAATGCTGGAGTGGGTTGTCATGCCCTCCTCCAGGGGATCTTCCCAACCCAGGGATCGAACCCACATCTCCCACATTGCAGGCAGATTCTTTACCCTCTGAGCCACCAGGGAAGCCAGAATAAAGCATTAACTCTTAACTTTTAGGTTGTACTCCCCCCCCCGGCCCCAGACTACAGATGGTATAGTCTCTCACTGGGAGAAGCCCAACTTTGTGATCAGAATGTTGCCGTCTACCAAAACTTCCCATTTTCAGCATATCTCCATCTTTTGCTATCCCATGAAGCCTCACTGGTTCAGTCTTTTCAGAGAAGAACCCTCCAGTTGTTACCTGGGTGGGAAAGGGATTTACAGTCTAACTGTTCTCTGAACTGCTTTGTAACCAGTCCTCTTGTGTTCAACCCCATTTACACCCTCACCTTCAGTTCAGTTCAGTTCAGTTCAGTTCAGCCGCTCAGTCGTGTCCGA
>SJYT01001532.1:82282-158287 GCA_006410635.1 Cephalophus harveyi | reverse complement strand
GGACACGACTGAGCGACTGAACTGAACTGAACTGAACTGGGCAGTGCAAGGACCTAAGAACACATAAATTTCATTTACCTTCTATCTCTTGTACTATTTTTGCCACACATTTTAATTATATATATATTTACTTAAACTTTTTATTTTGAGATGATGATAGATTTACACACACTTGTGCAAAATAATACAGAGATTCAGGGGTACACTTCTGACTCTGGGTACTCTGTTGTTTGTACCCAGAGTCAAAAGTGTATCCAGTCGCTCCACTGATGACATGTTGCAAAACTATTTAGTACAATATCACAACCAGGATGTTGAAGTTGATGGAGTCAAGATACAAAACATTTCCACCACAGGGATCCCTTATATTGTCATTTTGGAGCCATACTCAGTTCCCTCCACCCCTTACACCCTAGTTTCTTTTTTGAAGTACATTTCTTTAAATAAAATATTACAAGATGATAGTATAGACAGTATGCTGATACAGCAAAAACCAGGAAGAAATTTTACAAAGTGATGAAGTTTGGGAAACACAAACTTCAGAGTTTTGGAAGTATCTTGAGCTGGGCTGTGAAGAGTAGATTCCAGAGTCAAAATAGTGGTAAGAGGATGGCATGTCAAGACACCCTGAAGCCAAAACAAGCTTGGCTGGTATGGCTGGCAGGCAGTAAGCAAGTGGAAGAGGAGGGGCAGGGGGGCAGAGACCAGTAGAGACCCTAGAGGCCACAGAAGAGTGTGGGTTTCCTACTAAGCAAAATAAGAAGCTACTGAAAAGCGAAAGTGTTAGTCGTTCAGTTGTGCCCAACTCTTTGCAACCCTGTGGACCATAGCCTGCCAGGCTCCTCTGTCCATGGAATTCTCCAGACAAGAATACTGGAGTGGGTAGCCATTCCCTTCTACAAGGTATCGTGCTGATCCAGGGTTCGAACCCAGGTCTCCTGCATTGCAGGCAGATTCTTTACTGCCTGAGCCACCAGGGAAGCCCAGGTAGCTACTGCAGGGATTTAAATGGAGACATTATGAGACTTGATTATGTTTGCTGCTGCTGCAGCTGCTAAGTCGCTTCAGTCGTGTCCGACTCTGTGCGACCCCAGAGACAGCAGCCCACCAGGCTCCCCTGTCCCTGGGATGCTCCAGGCAAGAACACTGGAGTGGGTTGCCATTTCTTTCTCCATTATGTTTACAAAGATGCATTTAGCTACTCTGGCTGTGTATGGAAAATGGACAGTAGGGGGCTCCAGTGAGGAGGCAAATTCAACAGTTTGAACAAGAACCCAGGGTGGCAGTAAGTTAGTACTAAAGTGATAGATTTTGGATAGGATTTAAAAATTAGCTTTATTGAGAAATAATTTACATCAATAAAATATAGCGATTTTTAAATGTACAGCTCGATAAGTATAGACAAGTCTACTCAATCATATATAACATTTCCATCACACCAAAATGTTCCCTTGTGCCCCTTTTCAGTCAATCCACTCCCATTTTCTAGCAACCACTGATCTTTTTTCTGTCAGTATAGTTTTACTTTTGCCAGAATCTCATATAAATAAAATATGCAGCCTTTTGTGTCTGGCATCTTTCACGCTGCTGCTGCTGCTGCTGCTAAATCGTGTCAATCGTGTCCGACTCTGTGCGACCCCATAGACGGAAGCCCACCAGGCTCCTCTGTCCCTGGGATTCTCCAGGCAAGAACACTGGAGTGGGTTGCCATTTCCTTCTCCAATGCATGAAAGTGAAAAGTCAAAGTGAAGTCGCTCAGTCGTCTCCGACTCTTAGCGACCCCCATGGACTGTAGCCTACGAGGCTCCTCCGTCCATGGGATTTCCCAGGCAAGAGTACTGGAGTCGGGTGCCATTGCCTTCTCCGTCTTTCACGCAGCATAATGCTTTTGAGATTCATCTATGATGTTGTTTGTCTAGTCAGTTCTTCATTTTGGTGGCTGAGTAGTGTTACATTGTATGGAGGTATCACAATATTGCTTATTTGTTCACCGGTTAATGAACATTTGGATTATTTCCAGTTTTGTAGATAGTATAAATAAAGTATAAACATTAAAGCACAAGTCTTTGCATAAATATAGGTTTGCATTTCTCTTGGGCATAAACCAGAAGTGAAAAATTTGAGTCATGTTAAGTATATGTTTAAATTTATAAGAAATTGGAAAATTGCTTCCAAATTGTCTACACAGGTATTCATTCTCACTAGCAATGAGAGTTCTCGTTGACTGGCCTCCTCAGCAGCACTAACTACTGTCAGTTTTTTTTAAACTGTTTATTCACTTTTAGCTTTCTGAGAATGTATAGAGGTATCCCATTGTGATTTTAATTTGCATTGCCATAATGACTAATTATATCAAACAGTTGTTCATGTGCTTCTTGTACATTTGTATATATTCTTTGGAGAACTGTCTATTCAAATCTTTTGCCCATTAAAAAATTGTCATTTTGTTATTAAATTATATGAATTCCTTATATATTCTGAACACTAGATGCTTTGTCATAAACGGTGTGCAATTTTTTCTCTCATTCTGTTGGCTGTCTTTATATTTTTTTGATTAGGTCTTTTGATGCACAAAAGTTTCTAATTTTTTTGAAGCGTAATATATCTATTTTTCCTTTTGTTTTCTTGTGCCATGATTAAGAATCTATTGTCAAATCCAAGGTCATGAAGATTCACCCATGTTTTCTGTTAAAAGTTTTATTATTTTCCCTTCTATGTTTTGTCATTGAAACTTTTAGACTTTATTTTTATATAGAGTGAGACAGAAATAGAATTTTATTTTTTACATGTGGAAATCTAGTTGACCAAGCAACATTGTTGAACAGACTATTTTTTCACCCTTAGAATGATCTGGGAACTCACTGAAAATCAATTGACTGTAAGATGTATGGGTTTATTTCTGGCCTCCCAATTTGATTCCTTTGTGCTATATGTTTATTTTGATGCCAATCTGTTTTGATTGTCATAGCTTTCTAGTGAGTTTTGAAATTGAGAAATTAATCTTCCAATTTTATTTTTTCTCCCAGTTTATTGAGTTCTAATTAACATACAGTACTATGTAAGTTTAAAGTGTACAGCATAATGACTTGGTTTACATACATCATGAATGGATCATCACAAGTTTACCGAAAAGCATCATCTCATATAGATACAATATTAAAGAAATAGAAAAAAGTTTTCCTGTGATTAGAACTCTCAGGATTTATTCTCTTAACAACTTTCATGTATAAAGTACATCAATGTTAATTATATTCATCATGTTATACATTGCATCCCTAGTTTTTATCTTGTAACTGAAAGCTTAAGCCTTTTGATCGCCTTTATTCAATTTTCCCTACCCCCTCGTCACCTCTGATAACCACAATTCCGTTCTTTTTTTCTAACAGTTTATTTAGCTGTTGGTTGGCTTTTGAAGTGTAATGGACCTATAACACTAAGTTAGTTCCTATTACCAAACATAGGGCTTCCCTGGTGGCTCAGACAGTAAAGAATCTGCCTGCAATACAGGAGACCAGGGTTCAATCCCTGGGTNTTTTTTCTAACAGTTTATTTAGCTGTTGGTTGGCTTTTGAAGTGTAATGGACCTATAACACTAAGTTAGTTCCTATTACCAAACATAGGGCTTCCCTGGTGGCTCAGACAGTAAAGAATCTGCCTGCAATACAGGAGACCAGGGTTCAATCCCTGGGTCAGGAAAATCCCCTGGAGAAGGGAATGGCAACCCACTCCAGTAGTCTTGTCTGGAGAATTCCATGGACAGAGAAGCCTATTGGGCTACAGTCACGGGGTCACAGAAAGTCGGACATGACTGACAATTGACACACATATCATTCATGATCTGATATTTCTATACATTTCAAATTGATGGCCACTATGGAAATGGCAACCCACTTCAGTATTCTTGCCTGGAAAATCCCATGGACTGAGGAGCCTGGTAGGCTACAGACCATCGGGTCACAAAGAGTCAGACACGACTGAGTGACTTCACTTTCACTTTCACTATAAGTCTGTTACCATATGTAACCATACAAAAATATCACATTGTTACTGACTATATTCCCCACAGAGTACATTTCATATCCATGACATTTATTTTGCAACTGGAAATTTGTACCTCTCGGTCTCTTCACCTATTTCTTTCCTCTTCCCTCCCCGACCCCTCTGCTGCTGCTGCTAAGTCACTTCAGTCGTGTCCGACTCTGTGCGACCCCATAGATGGCAGCCCACCAGGTTCCCCCGTCCCTGGGATTCTCCAGGCAAGAACACTGGAGTGGGTTGCCATTTCCTTCTCCAACGCATGAAAGTGAAAAGTGAAAGTGAAGTCGCTCAGTCGTGTCCAACTCTTAGCGACCCCATGGACTGCAGACTACCAGGCTTCTCCATCCATGGGAATTCCAGGCAAGAGTACTGGAGTGGAGTGCCATTGCCTTCTCCACCCACCCCTCTAGCAATCCTCTATTTTCTGTATCAGTGAGTCTATTTCTGTTATACTGTGATTGTTCTTTTCTTTTCTTTATTTTCTTAGATTCCACAGATAAGTAAAATCTCAGAGTTTTTGTCTTTCTCTGTCTGACATTTCACTTAGCATTATATCATCCAGGTTCATCCATGTTGTTGCAAGTAAAAAGATTTCACTCTTTTTATGGTTGAGTAATATCCACTTATTCTGATGAGCAGTTTGGTTGCTTCCATATCTTGGCAATAGTAAATAATGCTACCATGAACATAGGGGTGTATATGCATGCACACTCAATTGCTCGATCATGTCTGTCTCTTGGTAACGCCATGGACTGTAGCCGGCTAGCCTTCGCTGTCCATGGAATTTTCTGGGCGAGAATGCTCCAGTGGGTTGCCAGTTCCTACTCCAGGGTATCTTCCCAGCCCAGGGATCAAACCCAGATCTCCTGCAGCTCCCTTGGCAGGCGGATTCTTGACCACTGTGCCACCTGGGAAGCCCAGGGATGCATATATCTTTTCTAATTAGTGATTTTGTTTTCTTTAGAGAAATATCCCAGGAGTGGAAATGCTGGATCTAAAAAGTAAAGTAGCTCTACTTTTTCATTATTTGAAAAATCTCCACACTATTTTCCTTAGGGGCTGCACCAGTTTATGTCCCCATCAAAAGTACCCAATGGTTCCCTTTTTTCAACATGTTTACCTACTCTTGCTATTTGTTATCTTTTTGATAATAGCCATTCTGAAGGTGTAAGGTGATATCTCACTGTGGTTTTGATTTGCATTTGCCTCATGATTAGTGATGTTGAACATCTTTTCATATGCCTGTTGGCCACCTGCATGCACCCCTTGGAAAAATGTCTGTTCAGATACTCTGCCCATTTTTAATTGGATTTTTTTTTGATGTGGAGTTGTTTGAGTTTTTGTCTATTTTGGATACTGACCTATTATCAAACATATCATTTGCAAATATCTTCTCTCACTCAGTAAGTAGACTTTTCTGTTTGTTGATCATTTCTTTTGCTGTGCTAAACTTTTCAGTTCATTGTAGTCCTATTTATTTTTGCTTTTGTTTCCCTTGTCTGAGATTGCATACCCAAAAAACTATTATGAAGACTAATGTCAAAGAGTATATATATATATATATATATATATATAGTGCCTATATATAAAATATACTGCCTATATTTTCTTCTAGGAGTTTTACAGTTTCAGGTCTTACATTTAAGTCTATAATCCTTCTTTAGTTGATTTTTTGTGCATAGTGTGAGAGAGTAGTCCAGTTTGAGTTTTTCATTAACTGTCCAATTTTCCCAACATTATTTATTGAAGAGACTATCTTGTCTCTTCTCTATTTTATCTCTCTCTTATTGAAGAGTATCCACTGTATACTCTTGCCCCATTTGTTATAGATCAATTAACCATTAATTAATTAAGCCAACAAAGGTCAAAGTTATGGTTTTTCCAGTCATGTATGGATGTGAGAGTTGGACCATAAAAAAGGCTGAGCACCGAAGGATTGATGCTTTTGAACTGTGATTTTGAAGAAGACTCTTGAGAGTTCCTTGGACTGCAAGGAGATCAAACCAGTCAATCCTAAAGGAAATCAATCCTGAATATTCATTGGAAGGGCTGATGCTAAAGATGAAGCTCCAATACTAGTTGCTTCACTTGATGAGTTCCAGTACTGATACTGTCTGGTGGGTGGAGCCAGATTCCAATGCTCATAAGCTAGGGAGAGGATTAAAAAATGGTACTTGCCAGCACCAGTGTCCACATGGTAGAATGATCTCCCAAAACTGACTGCCACCAGTGTCTGTGTCTTCCAGTTATGCTCCAGTTGCTTCCTGCCTGTGTAGGAGGCTCTCCAAGATCAGTAGGTGAGTCTGACCCAGTTCAGTTCAGTTCCATCACTCAGTGGTGTCCGACTTTTTGCAACCCCATGGATTACAGCACACCAGACTTCCCTGTCCTTCACGATCTCCCAGAGCTTGCTCAAACTCATGTCCATTGAGTCACTGATGTCAGCCAACTATCTCATCTTCTGTCATCCCTCTTGGTATGAATCGGGCCCAGGATTCTTTCAAATTACTACTTCTGTCCTGGGTTCTGGAGGGTGTAAGATTTTGTGGGCACCCATTAAGACTGCAGTCTATTTTGACAGCCCTTTTCATCACCCCCAAATTAAGCCCCACCAACCTTAAAGCCACACATTGAGGGGTTTGTCTTCCCAGTGAAGCACCTCTGGGTAGGGGAGCTCATCAGGGGCTCTGACCTCTCACTCTTTGGTGAGACCCTCTGCAGCAGCAGCTATCCTCCTGTTGGTGCATCATCCACCTAGGGATAGGGATCCTGCCTGTGCTGCATCTCTGCCCCTCCTACACTCCCTGTTTTGATTTCTTCTCTGTATCTTTAGTGGTAGAAGATCATTTTTGCTAGTTCCTGGTCTTTTCACCTCAATAGTTGCTCCATGCTGCTAATGCTGCTGCTGCTGCTGCTAAGTCGACTCAGATGTGTCCGACCCTGTGCGACCCTATAGATGGGGGCCCACCAGGCTCCCCCGTCCCTGGGATTCTCCAGGCAAGAACACTGGAGTGGGTTGTCATTTCCTTCTCCAATGCATGAAAGTGAAAAGTGAAAGTGAAGTCGCTCAGTCGTGACCAACTCTTAGCGAACCCATGGACTGCAGCCTACCAGGCTCCTCCGTCCATGGGATTTTCCAGGCAAGAGTACTGGAGTGGGGTGCCATTCCCTTCTCTGAGTTGCTCCATAAACAGTTGTAATTTTGGTGTACCTGTGGGAGAAGGTGAAATATTAAGACAAGGTCTTAATACTCTGTCATCTTGACCATTCATCTCTTTAATTTTCATTATTCTTTTTCAATATTATTTTTTTGACTATTCATGGTTCCTTGCATTACCACGTGAATTTGAGGTTTTTAAAAACACTTTTTGTTAAAAATGCTAATATGGATTGCATTGAATCTATAGTTCACTATGAATAGTATTAACATCTAACACTATTACATCTTCCAATAAATGATCAAGGGATAGCTTTGCATTTATTTAGGTCTTCTATAATTTCTTTCAAGAATACTTGGTCATTTCCAGCATACAAATTTTTCATCTATTTTATATTTATTCCTAGGTAATTTATTCTTCTGGATACTATTATATCCAGTTGGCACTAGTGTTAAAGAATCCACCTGCCCATGCAGGAGAAACAAGAGATATGGGTTCAATTCTTGGGTTGGGAAGATCCCCCGGAGTAGGAAATGGCACCCCACTCCAGTGTTCTCACCTGGAAAATTCCATGGAGCCTGGCAGGCTACAGTCCATGAGATCACAAAGAGCCAGACATGACAAATGCTTTCACTTCAAACTTTCATAAATTGAATTATTTTCTTAATTTCCTTTTCAGATTATTCATTTCTGATATATAGAAGTACAGCTAATCTTTCCATATTGATCTTACACCCTGAAACTTTGCTGGACTTTTTTATTAGTTCTAGTAATTTTTTGTGGATTCCTTGGGATCATCTGTAGAAAATATTTTTTCCCCTATTTCATTTTCAAATAGAGACAGTTTTATTTCTTCCTTTCCAATTTGGGTGACTTTTAATTTTTTTCTTGTTTAATTGCTATGGTTGAAACTTCCAATACTATGTTGAATAGATCTGGTGAAAACAGGCATCCTTATTTCAGCCTTGATCTTAGAGAAAAATTTTCAGTATTTCGCTTTGACTATGACGTTAGCTCTGGGTTTGCATAAATACCGTTTATCGTGTTGAGGAAACTTTCTCTCTATTCCTAGTTTTCTAATTATTTTTATCAAGAAAATGTGTTGGATTTTTAAAACATGCTTTTCCTGCACCAATAATCACGTGATTTTTTCCCTTAAATCTATTATATGGCATATTATACTGACTGATTTTCTTACATTGAACCAGCCTTGCATTCCTGAGAATACTGATTTTTAAACAATATTGAGTTTTCTGATTAATGGACATGCTTTATCTCTTCATTTGATTTCTCTCACTAATATTTTGTAGTTTATAATATATTCATTTTGCATAAATATTGTTAAATATTTATTTAACATTTTTGGTGGTATTGAAAAGAACAGTTTTTAATTTTCAAAACTGTTCATTGTCTATATGTCAAAATACGATGAATTTTTGTATGTTAACTTTGTGTCTCAACGTTTTTAAACCCATGTTATAGTAAAGAGGCTTTTAAATTTACTTAGAATTTTCTACATTGACAAACATGTTGTTTATGAATAAAGCCAATTTTAATTCTTCACTTCTAAAATGTATGCCTTTCTTCTTTTGCTTTCCACTGTCGTTATGGCTAAAACAATTTCATAAAAGTGGTAATAACACATATCTTTGCCTTGTTTCTAATCTTAAAGGGGAAGCATTCAGACTGTCACCATTAAGTAGAATATTAGCAATAGTATTTTCACTGCATGGGTGCTTGCATGCTGTCATGTCTGACTCTTTGTGACCCCACGAACTGTCGCCTGCCAGACTCCTCTGTCCATGGCATTCTCCAGGTAAGCACTGCTGCTGCTGCTGCTAAGTCGCTTCAGTCGTGTCCGACTCTGTGTGACCCCATAGACAGCAGCCAACCAGGCTCCTCCGTCCCTGGGATTCTCCAGGCAAGAACACTGGAGTGGGTTGCCATGTCCTTCTCCAATGCATGAAAGTAAAAAGTGAAAGTGAAGTCGCTCAGTCGTGTCTGACTGTTCGAGACCCCATGGACTGCAGCCTACCAGGCTCCTCCGTCCATGGGATTTTCCAGGCAAGAGTACTGGAGTGGGGTGCCATCGCCTTCTCCACCAGGTAGGCACAGTTCAGTGATTTTTAAGCACATTCACATTGTTGTGCACGTATCACTCCCATCCATCTCCAGAATGCTTTTCATTTTATAACACTGAAACTCTGTATTCATTAAACATCAACTCCCCCATTTCTCCTCCTAAACCCTAACTCCTGGCAACCACCATTCTGTTTTCTGTCTCCATGAATCTGATTACTCTAGGTACCTCATATGAATGGAATCATACAGTATTTGTCTTTTTTTGTATCTGACTTAGTTCACTGAGCATAATGTCCTCAAGGTTTATCCATGTTGTAGCATGTCAGAATTCTCTTGCTTTTTTCAGGTTGAATAATTCTACATTGTATGAACATACCATGTATTGCTTATCCATTCATCCGTTGATATATTTCCATTTTTTGACTACTGTGAATGCTGTGAACGTGAGTGTATAGAAATCTCTTTAAGATCATACTTTCAATTCTTCAGAGTTTCACCCAGGAGTAAAACTTCTGGATAATATGATAATTCTATTTTTAATTTTTTCAAGAACCACCATACTACTTTCTGTAGCATCTCCACCAACTTGCATTCCTACCAACAGTGTACAAGGGTTTCAATTTCTTCACAACCTAACCAAACTTTTTGTTTTTTCTTTTTCTTCTTTTTGAAAGTAACTATCCTAATGGAGGGCTTCCCTAGTGGCTCAGAGGGTAAAGCATCTGTCTGCAATGCTGGAGACCCGAGTTCGATCCCTGGGTCGGGAAGATCCTCTGGAGAAGGATATCAAATGGCATCTAATTGCGGTTTTGATTTACATTTCCCTAATGATTAATGACGTTGAACATCTTTTCATGTGCTTATTGGCTATTTGCTTATTTTCTTTAGAGAACTGTCTAATCACTTTGCTCTTTTTTTAAAAATCGAGTTGTTTGGTTTTTTGTTGTCACGTTGTAGAGGTTCTTTATATATTCTGGATATTAGTATTTTATCAGATAGATGTCTTGCAAGTATTTTTTCACATTTCATAGGTTGCCTTGTAATACTGTTGATCGTCCTTTGAAATACAGAAGTTTACATTTTTATATAGTCCAATTCATCTATTGTTTAATTCTGTTACCAGTGCTTCTGGAGTTATAACCAAAAAATCATTAACAAACCCAATGACACAAGGCTCCTTCTTTGTATTTTAAGTGTCTTTATACTTTTAGATCTAACATTAAGATGTTGATGCATTTTGAGTTAATTTTTGTATAAGAGATATGATAAGGCCCAACTTCATTTATTTGTATGTGGATATGCAGTTTTCTTAGAACCATTTTTTGAGAAGAATGTGATTTTCCCATATTAACATTTATGTCAAAATTAAATGCCCCCAAATGGGTGGGTTTATTTCTGGGTTCTCTGTTTTATTCCATTGGTATATACACATATCTTTATGCTGCTGTTGCTGCTAAGTCGCTTCAGTCATGTCCGACTCTGTGCATCCCCATAGACGGCAGCCCACCAGGCTCCGCCTTTCCTGGGATTCTCCAGGCAAGAACACTGGAGTGGGTTGCCATTTCCTTCTCCAATGCATGAAAGTGAAAAGTGAAAGTGAAGTCGCTCAGTTGTGTCCGACTCTTCTTGACCCTATGGACTGCAGCCTACCAGGCTCCTCTGTCCATGGGATTTTCCAGGCTGGAGTACTGGAGTGGGTTGCCATTGCCTGCTCCAATCTTTATGCTAATACCACACTATTTTAATTACTGTAGCTTTGTAATAACTTTTGAAATCAGGAACTGTGAAACCTTCAACTTGGCTCTTTTTCAAGACTGTTTTGACTTATTTGCTTTCATTTTAAAAAACTAATAGGCATTATTTTTCAAAGCCATTTTAGATATACCAAAAAAATTAGCAAAGAACACAAAGAGTTTCTTTATACTCCTTTTCCTCCCCACCCCAACAGTTTCCCTATTATTAACATTTTACATTAGTATGTAAATTTGTTACAAGTGATAAAAATATTAATACATTGTTATTAATAGACATCCATAGTTTTCATAAACCTTTTGTGTTGTAGAGTTCTATTGGCTTTGACAAATACCTAATATCATGTATCTACCAAAACAGTAACATATAGAATAATTTTTCCACCTTAAAATTCTCCTGTATTCTATCTATTCATCACTCCCACCCCTTTCCCTATCCCTGGAAACCACTGAACTTCTGTCTCCATTGTTTTGCTTTTTCTATAACATCATAGAGTTGGAATCATACATTATGCTATCTTTTAATATTGACTTATTTCACTTAGTAATATGCATCTCAGGTTACCCTAGGGCTTTTTAGGTATTGACAGGTTATTTCTTTTTGTTACTGAATAACACCCCATGTTATTATACTATGGCTTATTTATCAATTTGTCTATTGAAGGGAATCTTGGTTGCTCCAAATTTAGGCAATTAGGAATAAAACTGCTATAAACATTTGTGTACAGAATTTTGCGTGGACACATTTTTTTTCCAAATAATTAGGGTAAATACCAAGGACCACTTCTTGTAGCTCTAGGCAGTCTCCTTGACTCAAGGCTCCTAGAAGTCTTTTGCAAATCCAGGTCCCAAATCCGCTCCAGTGACTGCCAACTTCCATGTTGCTAGACAGCTCCAGTGGCCCAAGACTCTTATCTCACCTCAGTGCCAACCAACTTTTATGACACCAGGCTCCTGGTAGATTCCTGAAAATCCAGGTTTTTAGAATATCCCAGTACAGTTCCTAAAATATCCCAGTACAGCCTGACTTTTACAGCTTTGAAGGCCTCCTGTTGCTCTAGGCTACCAATCAATGACCACAAACCCAGTTCCAGGAGGAACTCATAAACCCAGGGGTCCAATGCCTTTGACTCACCCAAACACCAAGTCACCAAGAACTCCAGTAGTAAGCCTGCTGGTGGATACCACCTGACTTCCCACCCAGAATCTTTGACAGGCTGATTGGTGAAGCTGGTCTAGAAAGACTGGAAGAGATGTCTACACTCTCAAAATTCACAGAGACCAATGTAAGACCATAGGATCATAAATAATCAACAAAAATAATACCACCAAGTGGAACTAATAAAATTTCAATAGCTGAACATAAAGAAACAAAGATCTATAAACTGTCTAAGAAAGAATTCAGAATAATCTTCTTAAAGTAATTCAGTGAACTTCAGTAGACACAGATAAGTAAATTAAATTAGGAAAACAATGCATGAACAAAATGAGAGATCAACAAAGAAATAGAAATCTTTTTTAAAACAGAAATTCTAGAGTTGAAGACTGCATTGACTGAACTGCAGAATTCAAAAGACAACTTCAGCAACAGAATCAACTAAGTAGAAAAAGATTTAGCAAGCTAGAGTCAGGTCATTTGAAGTCATCCAATCAGAGGAGCAAAAAGAATGAAAAAGAAAGTGAAGAAAAATTAAATGAAACGTAGGATAGAATTAAAAGGAACAATCTACACATTATTGAAGTCTCAGAGTAGAAGTGGAGAAAGAAGCAGAAAATTTATTTAAATAAGTAATAACTGAGAATTTCCCAAATCTGCAGAGATATTTAGACATCTGAGTTCATAAATCTAATAGGTAATACCCCAAGTCCAACACTGCAAAATGATCCTTCTCCAAGACACATTATAATAAAATTGCCTAAAATCAAATACAGAAAATTTCAAAAGTAGCAAGAGAAAAAAACTTCTCACATATAAGAAAACTCCATAAGATGAACATCAGTTTCTGAACAGAAACCTTGCAGATCAACAGAGGGCAGGGTGACATGTTCAAAGTGCTAGAAGAGTTTGGTGCCAACCAAGATACTTTATTCAGCAAAGTTGCCTTTTAGTAATGAATAAATGATGAGAGATAAATCTTTCCCAAACAACAAAAGCTGAGGGAGCTCATCACCACTAGATCTATTTTATAAGAACTTATAGTTCTTAAATTAAAATGAAATAATGCTAATTAGTAACAAGGAAACATGAAAATATAGAACATTCTGGTAAAAATAGGAAGATAGTCAAATTCAGAATGTTCTAATATTGTAATGTGGTGGTGTATATAAGTATTAAAATAACCATAGCTACAATAATTTGTTATTGGCTATACAAATAAAAGAGGTAAATTTTGACATCAAAAATAAATTATGGGGTGAGTAAAAAGGAAACTTCTTGTATGTGAGTGAAGTGACTATCAGCATAAAGCAGATTATTATATCTGTAAGATATTTTATGTAAGTGTAATGGCAGTTACAAAGAAAAATCTGCAGTAGATATACAAATGATAAAAATAAATACCATTACGGAAAATCATCAACCCACAAAGAAACTAAGCAAAAGATGAAGGAAAGAAATTGAAACATGTATAATATCATATAAGAAACGAATTGCCAGTCTAGGTTTGATACAGGATACAGGATGCTTGGGGCTGGTGCACTGGGATAACCCAGAGGGATGGTATGGGGAGGGAGGGGGGAGGGGGGTTCAGGAGTGGGAACTTATGTACACCCATGGCGGATTCATGTTGATGTATGGCAAAACCAATACAAAAGTAAAACAAACAAAAAAAAAATAAAAATAAAAAGAAGATGAACTACAAAACATCCAAAAACAATAAGACAAGATTTGTAAGCTCTCACCTGTTGATGCTTCCATGGTAACTCAGCTGGTAAAGAATCTGCCTGCAATGCTGGAGGCCCCAGTCCGATTCCTGGGTCAGGAAGACCCCCTGGAGAAGGGAACCCACTCCATGATTCTCGCCTGGAGAATCCCATGGGCAGAGGAGCCTGGCAGGCTACAGTCTGTGGAGTCACAAAGAGTCAGACACGACTGAGTGACTTTCAGTTTCACCTGTTGATTATCATTTTACATGTAAACTGATTAATTTTTCTAATCAAAAGCAGAGTGGTAGAGTGGATTGAAAAATAAGACACAACTATATAAGGCCTACAAGAGGCTCATTTCACCTTTAGGGATACTCACAGGGTCAAAGTGAAAAGATGGAGAAAAAATTCCAGGAAAATGGAAAACAAAGGAAAACAGAGGCAGTTATACTTTTATCAGCCAAAATACACTTTAAGTAAAAAACTGTAATAAGAGACAAAGAAGGCCATTATACAATGATCAAGGAGTTAATTCTTTAAGAAGATAAAATAATTATAAATATATATGCACCCAACTTTGAAACACAATCATATTAAGCAAATATTAACAGATCTAAAAGAAGAAACAAAATAAAATAATAGTAGGGAACTTCAATACCCCTCTTTTAACAATAGATAGATCATCCAGACAGAAAATCAATACAGATACATTGAACTTGAACCATATCTTTGAGTGAACTCAACACATATATAGAACATTCCACCCAGCAGTAGCAGAATACACAGTTTTCCCAAGTACACACAGAATATTCTCCAGGGTAGATCATATGTTAAGTCACAAAAAAAGACTTAGCAAAAGTAAGAAGATAGACATCATACCAATTATCTTTTCTAACCACAACTGTAGGAAACTAAATATCAATAACAGGAGAAAAATTGGGAATTTAAAAATGTGTGGGAATTAAACAACATACTCTTGAAAAGCCACTGGGTCAGAAAAAAAGAAATAAAAATATATTTTGAAACAAACAAAAACAGAAACACAGCATATCAAGACTTACGGGATGCAAAAAGAAAAGCATGCTTAAGGAAAAAATTGTAGTGAAAAATATTACAAAAAAAGAAAGAACACAAATAACCTAACTTTACAGATTAAGTAATAAGGAAAAGAACAAACTAGCCTCAAAGTTAGCAGAAGGAAGGTGATAATAAAGACTAGAGCACAAATAAATAAAATAGAGATTCAGAAAAACAAAAGAAATGGTCAACAAAACTGAACTTAAAAAAAAATATATATATAAAATTGGTACTGCACTCAATATACCAGCAAATTTGGAAAACTCAGCAGTGGCCACAGGACTGGAAAAGGTCAGTTTTCATTCCAATCAAAGAAAGACAATGCCAAAGAATGCTCAAGCTACTGCACAACTGCACTCATCTCACATGCTAGCAAAGAAATACTCAAAATTCTCCAAGTCAGGCTTCAACAGTACGTGAACTGTGAACTTCCAGATGTTCAAGCTGGATTTAGAAAAGGCTCCTCTGAACCAGAGATCAAATTGCCAACATCTGTTGTATCATCAAAAAAATGAGAGAGTTCCAGAAAAACATCTATTTCTGCTTTATTGACTATGCCAAAGCTTTTGACTGTGTGGGTCACAACAAACAGAGGGAAATTCTTCAAGAGATGAGAATACCAGACCACCTGACCTGCCTCCTGAGAAATGCAGGTCAGGAAGCAACAGTTAGAACTGGACATGGAACAACAGACTGGTTCCAAATCGGGAAAGGAGTATGTCAAGGCTGTATATTGTCATCCTGCTTATTTAACTTATATGCAGAGTACATCATGAGAAATACTGGGGTGGATGAGGCACAAGCTGGAATCAAGATTGCCGGGAGAAATATCAATAACCTCAGATATGCAGATGACACCACCCTTATGGCAGAAAGTGAAGAACTAAAGACCCTCTTGATGAAAGTGAAAAAGGAGAGTGAAAAAGCTGGCTTAAAGCTCAACATTCAGAAAACGAAGATCATGGCATCTGGTCCCATCACTTCATGGCAAATAGATGGGGAAACAGTGGAAACAGTGACAGACTTTATTTTGTGGGGCTCAGAAATCACTGCAGATGGTGACTGCAGCCATGAAATTAAAAGACACTTGCTCCTTGGAAGAAAAGTTATGACCAACCTAGACAGCATATTAAAAAGCAGAGATTTTACTTTGCCAACAATGGTCCATCTAGTCAAAGCTATGGTTTTTCCAGTAGTCATGTACGGATGTGAGAGTTGGACCATAAGGAAGGCTGAGTGCCGAAGAATTGATGCTTTTGAACTGTGGTGTTGGAGAAGACTCTTGAGAGTCCCCTGGACTGCAAGGAGATCCAATCAGTCCACTGTAAAGGAAATCAGTCCTGAATATTCACTGGAAGGACTGATGCTGAAGCTGAAACTCCAATAGTTTGGCCAACTGATGCGAAGAACTGACTCATTGGAAAAGACTCTGATGCTGGGAAAGATTGAAGGTGGTAGGAAAATGGGATGACAGAGGATGAGATTGTTGGATGGCATCACTGACTCAATGGACGTGAGAGTGAGTAAACTCCGGGAGTTGATGATGGACAGGGAGGCCTGGTGTGCTTCAGTCCATGGGGATCACAAAGAGTCAGACATGATTGAGCAACTGAACTGAACTGAAAATGGTGCAACTTTAGCTAGACCAAGAAAAAAACAGAGAAGACTCAAACTTAGAAATGAAAGAGGAGACAGTATATTTGTCCCAACAGAAATACAAAGGTCCATATGAGATTGCTATGAACAATTACACACCAACAAATTGGGCAACCTAGCATAATGGATAAATTCCTGGAAATATAGAACCTATCAAGACTGAATCATGAATAAATAGAAAACTTGAACAAACCAATAATGATTGAGGAGGTTGAAATAGTAACTAAAATCCTCCCAATACAGCAAAGCCCAGGAACAGATCATGTTCTCTCTTTATTAATGTTCCATGTCAGTTTGTGAAGAATGTGTTTTATTCTGTTGTTGGATGAAGTGATTGGTAGATGCCAGTTATATTCAGTTGATTGATGGGGATATTTAGTTCAACTACATTCTTACTTTCTTTTGCTTACTGAGCCTATACATTGTTGGTAGAAAAGTGTCCAATTGTCCAAATATGTGGACTTGTCTATTTCTCCTTGAAGTTTTATCAGCTTTTGCCCCACATCAGGTCAATTTTGATGCTCTGTTGTAAAGTATAAACACATTAAGAATTGTTATGCTTTCTGTAAAACTGACTCCTTCGTCATATGTCGTATCCTCTTTAACTCTCATAATTTTCTTTGTTCTAAAATCTGCTTTGTCTTAAATTAATATATAATTAGCCTGCTGCTGCTGCTGCTAAGTCGCTTCAGTCGTGTCCGACTCTGTGAGACCCCATAGACGACAGCCCACCAGGTTCCCCCATCTCTGGGATCCTCCAGGCAAGAACACTGGAGTGGGTTGCCATTTCCTTCTCCAATGCATGCAAGTGAAAAGTGAAAGTGAAGTCGCTCAGTCGTGTCTGACTCTTCGCAACCCCATGGACTGGAGCCTACCAGGCTCCTCCATCCATGGGATTTCCAGGCAAGAGTACTGGAGTGGGTTGCCAGTGCCTTCTCCTAGCATACTATATCTTTCCTCTTCCCTTTATTTTTTGTACCTGGAACTTCATACTTCAAGTAAGTCTATGGATCATATACTGTTGGGCCTTGTTTTATTTTTACTCTTACAGTTTCTATATTTTAATTGGTGCCTCAGATCAATCACATTTTAAATTATTATTTATATAGTTAGATTAATATCTACCATACTTTGGAAGTATTTTCTATTCATGGTTATTGTTCTTGCTTTTCATTGGGGTGGGTTTTTTTTTTTTTTGGTATTCTACTCTTTCATCTTCTTTGGTTGTAACTGAACATTTTATAAAATTCCATTTTTTCTATCTTAATATTAATTACACGTCTTTTGAAAAAATTAGTGGCTGCCGTAGGACTTTCAGTAGGCATTTACAACTAAATTAAATCCACTTTCAAATAACACTACACTGCTGCATGGGTAGTGTTGGCACCTCATAACAGAATATTTCCAGTTCCTGCCTCCTATTCCTTATAACATTGCTGTCATTCATTACATTTATTCATAAGGTATAATCATCTAACTGTTGCTGTTATTATTTTGAACAAAGTATTTTTAAAATCTATTAAGAGCTTTTTCGCAATGGGTTTGCTGCCAGGACACAGGTGTCATGAAAACCACCGTTAAACCTAAGCCAAAATGGGAAAGGAGAAGACCCACATCAACATCGTTGTTATTGGGCACATAGATTCAGGGAAGTCTACCACGACTGGCCATCTTATCTACAAATGTGGTGGGATCGACAAGAGAACAATTGAAAAGTGCGAGAAGGAGGCTGCCTAGATGGGAAAGGGCTCCTTCAAATATGTCTGGGTTTTGGACAAACTGAAAGCTGAACGTGAGCGTGGTATCACCATTGATATCTCCCTGTGGAAATTTGAGACCAGCAAGTACTATGTTACCATCATTGATGCCCCAGGACACAGAGACTTCATCAAAAACATGATTACAGGCACATCCCAGGCTGACTGTGCTGTCCTGATTGTTGCTGCTGGTGTTGGTGAATTTGAAGCCGGTATCTCCAAGAATGGGCAGACCCGTGAGCATGCCCTTCTGGCTTATACCCTGGGTGTGAAACGACTAATTGTTGGCGTTAACAAAATGGATTCCACTGAGCCAGCCTATAGCAAGAAGAGATACGAGGAAATCGTTAAGGAAGTCAGCACCTACATTAAGAAAATTGGCTACAACCCCAACACAGTAGCATTTGTGCCAATTTCTGGCTGGAATGGTGACAACAGGCTGGAGCCAAGTGCTAATATGCCATGGTTCAAGGGATGGAAATTCACCCGTAAGGACGGCAATGCCAGTGGAACCACCCTGCTTGAAGCTCTGGATTGCATCCTGCCACCAACTTGCCCAACTGACAAACCCTTGCGTTTGCCTCTCCAGGATGTCTATAAAATTGGTGGTATTGGTACTGTCCCTGTGGGTCGTGTGGAGACTGGTGTTCTCAAACCTGGCATGGTGGTCACATTTGCTCCAGTCAGTGTAACAACTGAAGTGAAGTCTGTAGAAATGCACCATGAAGCATTGAGTGAAGCCCTTCCTGGGGACAATGTGGGCTTCAATGTCAAGAACGTGTCTGTCAAAGATGTCCGTCGTGGCAATGTGGCTGGTGACAGCAAAAATGATCCACCCATGGAAGCTGCTGGCTTCACAGCTCAGGTGATTATTTTGAACCATCCAGGCCAAATCAGTGCTGGATATGCACCTGTGCTGGATTGTCACACAGCTCACATTGCTTGCAAGTTTCCTGAGCTGAAGGAGAAGATTGATCGTCGTTCTGGGAAAAAGCTGGAAGATGGCCCTAAATTCTTGAAATCTGGTGACGCTGCCATCGTTGATATGGTTCCTGGCAAGCCCATGTGTGTCGAGAGCTTCTCTGATTATCCTCCCCTGGGCCGTTTTGCTGTGCGTGACATGAGACAGACAGTCGCTGTGGGTGTCATCAAAGCAGTGGACAAGAAGGCAGCTGGAGCTGGCAAGGTCACCAAGTCTGCCCAGAAAGCTCAGAAGGCTAAATGAATATTATCCCCAATACCTGCCACCCCAGTCTTAATCAGTGGTGGAAGAACGGTCTCAGAACTGTTTGTCTCAATTGGCCATTTAAGTTTAATAGTAAAAGACTGGTTAATGATAACAATGCATCGTAAAACCTTCAGAAGGAAAGGAGAATGTTTTTGTGGACCATATGTTTTGTGTGTGGCAGTTTAAGTTATTAGTTTTTAAAATCAGTACTTTTTAATGAAAACAACTTGACCAAAAATCTGTCACAGAATTTGAGACCCATTAAAAAAAGTTTAATGAGAAAAAAAAAAATCTATTAAGAATAAGAAAAGTAAAATATTTCACTTTACCTTCATTTATTACTTCTTAGGCACTTTTTTCTTCATATAGATTAAAATTTCTGATCTATAGCAGTTTTCTTTTCACTGAAGAACTTTTTAAAACATTTCTTGTAAAACAGATCTACAAGCAAGAAATTCTATTGATTTCTGTTTGAGAAATTCTTTTTTTTTTTCACTTTTGAATAATACTTTCACTGTATACAGAATTTTAGTTTTGTGGTTTTAATTTTCAGTACTTTGTATATTTCACCCACTCCCTTCTTGCTTGCATGATTTCTAAAGAGAAACCCAGTGTAATTCTTATCCTTGTTCAACTGTAGATAATCTGTGTCCCTCCCTTCCTCCATGATCTATATTCATTGTCTTTGATTTCCGTAATTTGAATATGATATGCCTAACTATGGGGCTTATCTGGTGGCTCAGATGGTAAAGAATCTGCCTGCAATGTGGGAGACCCAGGTTTGATCCCTGGATCAGAAAGATCCCCTAGAAAAGGACCTGGCAACCCACTTCAGTACTGTTGTCTGGAGAATCCCATGGACAGAGGGGCCTGGGGCTACAGTCCATGGGTTCACAAAGAGTCAGAAGTGCCTGAGTAACTAACACACACACACACTCACACACACACACGTCTGACTATAGATTCTATGGTATTATAATGCTTGGTATTTTCTGAGATTCCTGGATCTGTGGCATGTTGTCTCTCAGCTAATTATTACTTCAAATATTTCTTCAGTTTCTCTTTCTTCTTTGTCTGATGTTCCTATTGTGCATTTGCTACACTTTTGTAATTGTTCCATGGTTCTTGAATACTGTTCTTTTTTTCATTCTTTTTTCTTTTTGCTATTTAGTTTGAGACAATATTTTTAATTATCTTCACACTCCACAATTATTTCCTCAGTCATGTCTAATCTGCTGATGAGTCCATTGAAAGCATTTTTTTTGTTAGATTGTTTTTTTATTTCTAGTATTTCCTTTTAATTCTTAGCATTTCCATCTCTCTTCTTAGATTCCCAATCTGTTCTTTCATATTACCAACATTTTCCTTTAGATTCCTTGACCAATAAATCATATTTATTTCAAATTCTTGATCTGATCAATCCAAAATTTCTGCTCTATCTACCTACCTCTGGTTGTTATGCTTGCTTTCTCTTCATACTGTGTCTTTTTTCTTTAAGTATGCTTATTATTTTTCTTTTTTACTGAAAGCCAGGCATTGTCTAACTCAGTGAAATTATGAGCCATGCCATGTAGGGCTACCCAAGATGGATGGGTCATGGTGGAGAGTTCTGAAAGAACATGGTCCACTAGAGAAGGGAACTGCAAATGACTTCTTGCTTTGAGAACCCCATGAACAGAACAAAAAGGCACAACAATACGACACTGAAAGATGAACTCCTCAGGTCAGTAGGTGCCCAATATGTTGTGGAGAAGAGCGGAGAAATAGCTCCAGAAGGCATAAAGCTAATGTTTTTCCTGTAATCATGTATGGATGTGAGAGTTGGACCATAAAAAGGCTGAACACTGAAGAACTGATGCTTTCAAGCAGTGGTGTTGCAGAAGACTCTAGAGAGTCCCTTGGACTGCAAGGAGATCAAATAGTCAATCCTAAAGGAAATCAACCCTGAACATTCATTGGAAGGACTGATGCTGAAACTGAAACTCCAATACTTTGGCCATCTGATGTGAAAAGCCACCTCATTGGAAAAGACCCTGATTCTGGGAAAGAGTAAAGGCAGGAGGAGAAGGGGCTGACAGAGGATGAGATGGTTGGATGGCATCACCAACTCAATGGACATGAGTTTAAGCAAGCTCTGGGAGATGGTGAAGGACAGGAAAACCTGGCATGCTGTAGCCCATGGGGTCGTAAAAAGTCAGACATGACTGAACGACTGAATAACAGGTCATGGTACACTGTGATTCTGTGTAGCTGCCCGACTCTCCAGTTTTCAAGGTAGCCATTTGACATTTTTCTTTTTACTGTCTCCATAATTGGCCTTTTCTAAAATATATAGTTAAATCACATAGTATAAATATTTTCAGATTGACCTCTTTACTTAGCAGTATTTACTTGTCTCCTTCCTAATTTTTGTGGCTTGATAGATCACATTTTATTCATTTTGTTGTTGTTCAATCACTAAGTCATGCCCCACTCTTTGCAAGCCCAGGCACTGCAGTACACCAGGCTTCCCTGTCCTTCACCATCTCCCAGAGTTTATTCAGATTCATGCTTACTGATGCAGTCATACTATCTAACCATCCCATCTTTTGCTTCCCTCTTCTTTTGCCTTTAATCTTTCCCAGCATCAGGGTCTTTTCCAATGAGTTGGCTCTGCACATCAGGTGGCCGAAGTATTGGAGCTTCAGCTTTCAGCATCAGTCCTTCCAATGAATATTCAGGGTTGATTTCCTTTAGGATTGACTGGTTTAATCGCCTTGCAGCCCAATGGATTCTCAAGAGTCTTCTCTAGCATCACAATTTGAAGATATCAGTTCCTTAGTGTTCAGCTTTCTATATGGTCCAACTCTAGCATCGAGACATAACTAGGAGTTAGTGTTATATAATATTCCCCTGTATGAATGTGCTACCGTTTGTTTATCCATTCACCTATTGAAGGACATCTAGTTTGCTTCCAGCATTTAATAGCTATGAGTAAAGCTGCTATGACTATTGCTGTGTAGTATTTATTGTAAACACAAATTTTCAACTCATTTGAATAAGTATGTAGGGGAATAACTGTTGGATATTTAGTAAAAGTCTATTTAATTTTGTGAAATTGACATCCAAAGTCATTTACCAATTTACATTCCAACTAGCAGTGAAAACAATGAATGAGAACTCCTGTTGGTCATATCCTGATCAGCATTTGGTGTTGCACTTCCCTTCATTTTCATATATATATATATATATCTCCTGGGTATTTTTTCTTTTAGTACTTTAAGTGGCATAGCAGAAAAACCCTAAGGTTACATCTTCTCAAGGGCACACCAAAATTACAACTATTTACAGAGCAGCTATTGATGAGAAAGACAGGAAGACTAGCAGAAAAGATATTTTACAACTAAAGGTATAAAAAGGAAGCCATGAAATGTGTGAGAAGAGAAGAGTCATGGTGTAGTCAAGACCCATACGTCCAGCTGGGAGATCCGCAAATGGGAGACCAATTACAACTGCAGTGGTTCTGCCCAAGAAACAAGTCTGAGCGCCACATTGGGCTTCTCATCCTGAGGTCCTACACCAGAAAGACAGGCCCTGGAAATACCTGGCTTTGAAAGCCAGCAGGGCTTACTTTCAGAAGTCCCAGAGTGCTGTGGGAAAAAGAGACTCCACTCTTTTTTTTTTTTTTAATTTTATTTTTACTTTATTTTACTTTACAATACCGTATTGATTTTACCATACATTGACATGAATCCACCATGGGTGTATACGAGCTCCCAATCCTGAATCCCCCTCCTACCTCCCACCCCATACCATCTCTCTGGATCATCCCCGTGTACCAGCCCCAAGCATCCTGTATCCTGTATCGTACATAGGCTGGTGCTTCATTCTTACATGATAGTATACACGTTTCAATGCTATTCTCCCAAATCATCCCACCCTCTCCCTCTCCCACAGAGTCCAAAAGTCCGTTCTATACATCTGTGTCTCTTTTGCTGAGAGACTCCACCCTTAAGGGTTGCACGCAAAACTCTACACACTTCAGGGATCGGGGCAGAAGCAATAATCTGTAAGAAGCCTCGGTCAGACCTACTTGCTGATCCTGGATGGTGAAGAAGCAACTGGAATCAGAGAGTCTGGGACCCAGTTCTGCCTACCAGTGGTCCAATATCAGCCTCAGGACCACCACAGACACACAACTTTTCATGGCAGGATCCAGAACTCCTGCAAGCAGGCTGGTACCAACCTTTATACCTCTTGAGCCATAGCCCAACCCACAAGTAGGCCAATACCAAGACTGAGACATCTGGGACCCTTAGTCAGCTACCTCAGGATCCAGTTCCACCCACCAGCAGGCTGATACAAACTTTCAGACACCCTCACCTCCTCAGCCAGCTGTCTTAAGTACTAGCTCTGCTACCAGTAGGCCAACACCAGCTCCAGGACCCCCAAAGCCCTGCAGCCAGAAATGCTGGGACCCATCTCTATCCACTAGTGATCCAACACTAGCACCAGAACCTGTCCTCATCCCCCTGTGAGTGGACTCAGCTCCAGGAACCCCTGAGCCTTAGCCCACCCACCAGTAGGTAGACACGAGCCTCAGGCACCGCAGCCCAGCAGCCTGCTAGGGCAGGATCCAGGCCACACACCATCAGGACAGCACCAGCCCTCGGCCCACCTGCTTCTTAGCCCCGCCCACCAGTAGGCCAACGCCAACACTTGAGACACCTCAGGCCCTTCAGTCAGCCACCCTGGGATCCAGACCTACTCAACAAGAGGCCAACACCAGCTGGAGGACACCAAGGGCCTTACAGCCAGAGATACCAGGACCCAGCTCCATCTATTAGTCACTGGTACTAGCCTCGGGAAATTTTGAACACCAATCTGGCCACCAACAAGATGTTACCAGCCCCAGGACATGATTTGATCCATCAGCAGACCAACAGAGCTCTAAGACACCTTGACCATCTCAGCCAGCCAACCCAGGATATAGCGCCACGTACCACTGGGCAAATACCAGCTTTGGGACACCACAGAACTTAGCCAGACACGCCAGGAACTAGCTATACCCACTATCAGGCTAATCTAGATTTGGGAACCCTGGCCCTGCAACCACGCACTCCCAAACACAGCTCTGCCCATTGAGCCAGCACTAGCCCCAGGATCCCCCCTCCTCCAGGGTACTGCACCCTGCCAACTCATGACTCAGCCCCACCAACCAGTGGCTGATAGCCTCTGCACAATGTAGGGTCTGGCAGCAACTGGACCCAGGGGCAAGCCATGCTTACCAAATCACTCACAATATTCAGCTCACCATAACAGTAGGACATGCTTGGCCCACATAGGGAGCATCCTTAAAGTATATAGCTCTGGTGACCAAAGAGAGGTGCACTTTGGGAATGCATAAGCCACTTCTTCAAGGTCAGTAAATGTAACCAATCTACAAGACACATAGAAATAAAAAGCAGCATTAGGCAAAATGAGGAAACAGAGGAAGAAGATGAGAAGTTATAAGTTTTAAGCAAAGTGTTTGAAAATTCTAAATTCTCATTCTTAAAGAAGAATCAAAGCGAGATGAAGAATAACTGAAATAAAAATACACTAGAAGGAATCAGAAGTAGATTAAGTGGTGCAGAGGAATACCAATATCAGTGATCTGGGAGACAGAGTAGTGGAAATCTCTGAAGATGAACAATGATAACCAAAGAAAATAAAAAGAAATGAGAACAGTTTAAGAAAACTCTGGGACAACATCAGATGCACTAACATACACATTATAAGAGACCAAGAAAGAGAAGAGAAAGAGAAAGGGGGCAGAGAATGTATTTGAAGACATTCTGAAATGTATTTGAAGACAGCTGAAAATTTCCCTGACTTGTGAAAGGAAACAGACATTCACATTGAGGAAGCACAGAGTCCCAAACAGGATCAATCCAAAGAGGAAAACACCAAGGCACATTGTAATTAAAATGACAAAAATTAAAGACAAGAAAAGAACATTAAAGGAGCAAAGGAAAAGCAACAATTTATATACAAGGGAACTTCCCATAAGGTTATCAGCTGACTTTTCAACAGATACTCTGCAATCCAGAAAGGAGTGACATAATGTATTTAAAGCAATGAAAGGGTAAAATCTACAACCAAGAATAATCTACCCAGCAAGGCGTTCATTCAGATTTGATGGAGTAATCAAAAATTTTACAGACAAGCAAAACCCAAATAAATAAACCCAAAATTATCAGAAGGAAAGAAATCATAAAGATCAGAACAGAAATAAATGAAATAAAGATGGGGAAAACAGAAAAATTTAGTAAACCTAAGAGCTGGTTCTTTGAAAAGATAAACAAAATACATAAATCTCTACCTAGACACATCAAGAAGAGAGAGGGCCCAAATCAGTAAGATCAGATGTGAAAAGGAGAAGTTACAACCAATGCCACAGAAATAGAAATGCAACTTATTATTAGATATTACTATGAACTATTTGCCAATAAAATAGACTAACATAGCAGAAATGGACAAATTCCTAGAAATTCAAGACTGGAAGAGGAAGAAATAAAAAGGTGACCAGATCAATTACCAGTTCTGAAGTTGAATAAGTAATTTTAAAACTTCCAGCAGACAAAAGTCCTGATTCAGAGGGGGGTTTCACAGGTGGATTTTATGAAATATTTAAAGGAGAGTTAACAACTACCCTTCCCAAACTATTTTAATTATTTCAAAAAATTTCAGAAAAAGGAATATTTCTGAAACCATTCTATGAGCCAGCATCATTCTCATACAAAAATCAGACAAAGATAATAACAAAAAAATAAATTACAAGTCAATAAACATAGATGCAAAAATCCTGAACAAAATATTAGCAAATCAAATTCAACAATACACTAGCAGGATCACATACCATTAACAAGTGTGATTTATCCCCTGGATGCAAGGATGGCTCACAATTCACAATCATTGTGAGACACTGCATTAACAAGTCAAAAAATAAAAATCATAAAATCTTCTCAGTAAATGTAGAAAAGGCTTTTGATGAAAATCAACATTCATTTATGATTAAAAAAAAATCTTTCCAGAAAGTGGGCATAGAGGGAACATACCTCATCCTAATTTGTGACATATATACTAACCTACAGTTAACATATACTCAACGGTGAAAAGCTGAAAACATTTCCTCTAAGGCCAGATATAAGGATGTCCACTGGCACCACTTTTATTCAACATAATTTGGGAAGTCCTAGCCACAGCAACCAGAGAAGAAAAAGAAAAGGAATACAAATTAGAAAGGAAGAAGTAAAACTGACATTATTTCCAGGTGACATGATACTATACCCAGAAAATATGAAGGATGTCACCAAAAACTACTAAATCTCATTAATGAATTTGGAAAATTTGTAGAATAATACAAAATTAATAATCATAAATCTGTTGCATTTCTATACATTATCAACAAGCTATCAGAAAGAAAGGTTAAGGAAATGATCCCATTTGCAATTGCACCAAAAAGAATAAAATACTAAGGAATAAACTTATCTAAGGAGGTAAAAGATCTTTACCTGGAAAGCTAAGACACTGATGAAAGAAATTGAAGATTATACAAACAGATGGAAGGAAATTCCATGTTCATGGATTGGAAAAATTAATATTGTCAAAAATAACTATACTACACAAGGCAATGTACAGATTCAATACAATCCTTACCAAAATACTAAGAAAAAATAATTCTAAAATCTTTATGGAAACACAAAAGAGCCTGAGTAGCGAAAGACATCTTGAGAAAGAACAGAGTTGGAGATATCATGCTCGCTGACTTCAGACCATGCTACAAAACTACAATAATAAAAACAGTATGGTGCGGGAGCAAAAAAAGACACACAGATCAATGGAACAGAATAGAGAGCCCATAAATAAACACACATAATTATGATCAATTAATCTATGACCAGGCTCAGTGGTAAAGCATCCACCTACAAAGCAGGAGCCATAGAAGACACGGGTTCAATCCCTGGATTGGGAAGACTCCTTGGAGGAGGGAACAGCAACCTACTGCAGTATTCTTGCCTGGAGAATCTCATGGGCAGAGGAGCCTGGCAGGCTACAGTCCATGAGGATTGCAAAGAGTTAGACACAATTGAAGCAACTTAGCATGCACACACAATCTATGACAAAGGAGGCAAGAATGTACAATGGTTGAAAAGGATTTTATTATAGTGGTGCTGGGAAACTGGACAGCTACATGAAAAAGAATAAAGTTAGAATGTTCTCTAACTCCATCTACAAAAATAAACTCAGAATGGATTAGACCTAAGTGTCTGACCAGATACCATAAAACTCCTAGAGGAAAACATTCTCTGACATAAATTGTAGCAATTTTTTAAATCTGTCTCCAAAAGCAAAGGAAACAAAAGCAAAAATAAGCAAATGGGATCTAATTAAACTTACAATCGTTTGTACAAGAAAAGAAGCCATCAATGAATCAGAAAGACAATCTACTGAATGTGAGAAAATATTTGCAAATGATATGACCAATAAGGAGCTAAAGGTACAAAAATATATAAACAGTTCATCCAACTTAAGGTCAAAAAACAAACAGCCAATTAAAAAATGGACAGAAGATCTAAATAGGCATTTCTTCAAAGAAGATATACACATGGCCAATAGGCACATTAAAGGATCCTCAACATCATTAATCATCAGTTCAGTTCAGTTCAGTCACTCTGTCGTGTCCGACTCTTTGCAACCCCATGAATCGCAGCACGCCAGGCCTCCCTGTCCATCACCAACTTCACTTAGACTCACGTCCATCGAGTCGGTGATGCCATCCAGCCATCTCATCCTCTGTCATCCCCTTCTCCTCCTGCCCCCAATCCCTCCCAGCATCAGAGTCTTTTCCAGTGAGTCAACTCTACGCATGAGGTGGCCAAAGTACTGGAGTTTCAGCTTTAGCATCATTCCTTCCAAAGAACACCCAGGACTGATCTCCTTTAGAATAGACTGGTTGGATCTCCTTGCAGTCCAAGGGACTCTCAAGAGTTTTCTCCAACATCACAGTTCAAAAGCATCAATTCTTCAGTGCTCAGCTTTCTTCACAGTCCAACTCTCACATCCATACATGACCACAGGAAAAACCATAGCCTTGACTAGACGGACCTTTGTTGGCAAAGTAATGTCTCTGCTTTTGAATATGCTATCTAGGTTGGTCATAACTTTCCTTCCAAGGAGTAAGCATCTTTTAATTTCATGGCTGCAATCACCATCTCCGTGATTTTGTAGCCCCCAAAAAGTAAAGTCTGACACTGTTTCTACTGTTTCCCCATCTATTTCCCATGAAGTGATGGGACCAGATGCCATGATCTTCGTCTTCTGAATGTTGAGCTTAAAGCCAACTTTTTCACTCTCCACTTTCACTTTCATCAAGAGGCTTTTTAGTTCCTTTTCCCTTTCTGCCATAAGGGTGGTGTCATCTGCATATCTGATATTTCTCCCGGCAATCTTGATACATCAGAGGAATGTAAATCAAAACCACGATGAGATATACCCTTACACCTGTCAGAATGGTTATCGTTAAATGATCACCACAAATAACACACGTTGGCAAGGATCTGGAGAAAAGGAAACACTCATACACTGTTGGTAGGAATATAAATTGGTACAGACACTATGACAGTCTCTCAAAAAACTAAAAATTAAACTATCATATGACCCCAAAATTCCATTCAAGGTTATAGATCTGAAAAAAACAACACACTAATTTAAAAAGATACATGCACCCAATGTTCATAGCAGTGTTGATTACAGTTGCCAAGATATAGATGGAATCTAAGTGTTCATCAACAGATGAAAGGATAAAGAAACATACATACATCTAAAGAAATACTCAACCATAGGGAAGAATGAAACTTTTGCCAACTGCAGCAACATGAATGGACTTGGAGGGCATTATCCTAAGTGAAATAAGCCAGACAGAGAAAGACAAATACTGTATAATATAACTTGTTTGTGGAATCTTAAAACGTACAACAAACTAGTGTTGTTGTACTGCACTACAAATATAAAAAAAAAGGAAATAGACATAGAGATATGGAGAACAAACTAGTAGTTACTAATGGGAAAGAGGGAAGGAGGGAGAGGCAGTATAGGGGTAGAGGATCAAGGGGTACAAATGATTAGGGATAAAATAAGTTATTAGAGTATATTGTACAACATGGGGCATACAGTAAATATTTTACAATTATAAATGGAATATAACCTTTGAAAATTGTGAACTATTATATTTTATACTTGTAATTTATATAATATAATGCATCAATGCATCAACTATATCTGAATTGGGCTTCCCAGGTTTCTCAGACAGTAAAGAAGCCACCTACAATGCCAGAGACCTGGGTTCGATCCCTGGGTCAGGAAGATCCCTGGAGAAGGGAATGGATACCCACTCCAGTATTCTTGTCTGGAGAATTCCATGGATGGAGGAGCTTGGCAGGCTACTCCATGGGGTTGCAAGGAGTCGGACATTTATGTCTGAATTATAAATAAACTACAAGGATATATTTCATAACAAAGAATAAAGTCAATATTTTAATGACAACTTTAAATAAAATAAAATCTATAAAATATTAAATTATTATGTTGTATAGTTGAGACTAATATAATAATGTAAGTAAAGAGTACCTCAATGAAAACAGTTTTTTAATAAATGGAATCATACAGTTAAAAAAATACTCCATTACTTTCTGGATTGCATACTTTTTGAAAAGATGTCTGCTGTTTTTCTTATATTCTTCTGTTGCAATGTTTCTTTTCTTTTTTCTTAAGATTTTTACTTTATAATTATTTTCAGAAACAAGATTGTGATTCATTAAGCCTGTGAATTGTTTTGTAGTTAGAGTTAGCAGGTGATGGATCAGATGTGGAGAGTCAAGAAAGGAAGACATCAAAGACATTGCCAAGAGTTTGAGTTTGAGCAACTGGATGGATGGAGTGAAATTTGCTGAGAAAGGGAAGACAGTTGATGAAGGACATTGAGAATCACAGTTTGGTTGATTCAGAGACGAAGAGGACATATACCTTGGGGTACCTCAGAAGCAGAGCAATGGACAAATATTACAGATATATGTTACTTATTGAGCAATGACCCCAGAGCACCCAAAGCAAGAGGGACATGATGCCAGGAAGGGAAGGCAGATTAACAGGTGTGTTGTCAAAATTACCACTGCTGGGAAATGGAGCTTACTCCCACTAGAGAATTCTGGGATCCAATGTAGAACACACTCCTCAGTAGTAGACAACCCAAGGACTAACAGAGATGAAGTACTGACTTACTGGCTCCCATCAGCATCTGACTGAGGGCTGGCCTTAAGGTCATTAATCCTCAGACATTTCTGGCCTGTCTCACACAGGCAGAGAGCAAAGCTCCGGAGGCAGACAGCCTTGGGTAGGAATGCAGGTGCTGACAGTTGAATGTTGGCTGCTGTGTTCCAAGGGGATATGGGCAGGGTCTGGGTGGTAGACCAGAAGACAGACGCCTATCAGCTATTCATGAGCCAGGGAGTTCCAAATTTGTGAGTGAATGACAGCATCCCTGATAATCCCATTGGCTTGGCTATTTGCCTGGAAGTTCACCTGCCATCTATTTTAACACTTGTTAGGGCATGATGATTCTTTGCCAAGACCTCAGTAGCAGACAAAGAGAGCCCAGTTTAGCAAGTCTCCCAAACCCCATTCCAACTGCCAGCTAAGATCTGCATGCAGAGAGATCTGTACTCACCATTTCATTCCATCCTCACTGTGGAGCTGGAAGTTGGCATCTTTCCCATATACATTTCACAGAAGAAACTGGTGCTCAGAGAGCTGTAGTCACTTGTGTAAGGCCACACAGCAAGGAAGCTGGAACCAGGACAGAGACTCATCCCCGTGTCCCTGCTTCTCAGGAATCCAGTCTCCCAGCTTCCACGTTCTAGAAATAAGTGTTAGACAAGGCAGTGGCTCTTATTCATCATCATGTCTTATGAATTAAAAACAATGTTCATGAGGTCATTTCCATGGGGCTTTGAGGTTGGCTGTGTAAATATTTGGCCTTCGGGGCTCTTCTCGGCCAAACTCCTCAGGGTGCTGACGTTAAACACACTCCTTCAGGAAAAATGCAATTGGTCTCAGGAAGCCCCTGGGGTCCGGCTCTCAGAGGGTGTCTGCTCAGGCTAATGTTTGACAACACAAAGCCCATTTTTCCTATGACTTTTTCTCATTTAAGACAAGAAAGATCGCCCTCCTCTCGCCAACGCACATACTCAACAGTCATTAATACGCAGGCATTTAAAAACATTTGTGATCAGAAAGGTCTGTGTTTTCTCATTTCTTTACAGAGTCGGGGAGGTTTGAGAGTGAGAGACAGGGGAAAGGGGAAAGGAGAGAGAGGGAGAGGAGGGAAAGGAGCAAGAAATGGAGGAAGGGAAATGAAGAGGGAGAGAAATAAGGGAGAGAAAGGGGAGAGAGGGAAGAAGGGAGGAGAACGGATGAAGAGAGGAAGAAAAGAAAGCAATCTTAGTATGCACCAACAAGACTTCGGTAAAGTATGTGCTATCTGTGTTAAAATGATGCTGAAGATCTACATGTAATATCCTCAGGTGACAAAGCAGGTCTCAGAGTAGCCTAAAAAGCTGTAAGTCAGTGTCCAACTATGTGCACAAAGACTGATAGAAGGGATGGTCATCAGAAGCTTAGCAGCAATTTCCTCTGAGTGCTGGAGTTCCAGGGGTTTTTACCTCTATTCTGTGATGCTACCTCATGTGTTTTCTCCCTAAGGCTGCAGTAACCAAGTACCACTGATGGAGTGACTTAGATAATAGGCATTTGTTTTATCTCAGTTCTGGAGGCCAGAAGCCCAAGATCAAGATGTCAACAGGGGTGTGCTCCCTTTGGGGGCTCCAGAGGGAAGATCCTTCCTTGCCTCTCCTAGTTTTGAGCAGTGGCTGGCCATCCTTTGCTCTCTCCTTGATTTGCAGCTGCAGCATTCCAATCTCTGCCTCTGACATCGCGTGGCCTCTGCCCTCTATGTCTATAGCTGTGTCTCCTCTTCTAATAAGGATACCAATCATGTTGGATTAGGGCCCACCCTACTCCAGCATGACCACATCTTAATAAATTGCATTTTTAATAACCCTACTTCCAAAAAGGTCACATTCCAAGGGCCTAGGGATCAGGACTTCAAGGTAACTTTTGATGAGGGTCACAGTGATGAAAAAAGACCACGCAGGGCCCAGTTCAGAAGATGAAGGGCCCATCACTTGGGGACTGACCGTCTGTGTTTCTGGGAAGTCGCATCTTCCCCTGGTGCTGTGGAAAGCTCACAGAGTGTCCCAAAATGCAGAGATACTTCACAGGAAAGAAGGGGTCATGGGTTATGCCCTGGGAGGAAGGCTGGGTCTCTGACAAGATGACAGGGGACCAAGTGGGGGCTCTGAAGCCAGAGTGAGGTGTCATCATAACAGTGCCTCCTGGCACATTGGAAGGGTGCTAGATACATGATCTAGTGGACGGAGGGGCTGGGACAGCTAGAATGAACTAATTGGACAGGGATGACATGCTAGGAATACTGAACCAGAATATTTTATCATGAATCCCTTGTCTAGCCTGAGGATGAACCTGGAGGACAGGACAAGTTCATAGAGTCTTCCCTATTGCCCTGATGAAGAGGACTTGGCCTGGTGGAGGAAGAGCAAAGCCCAGGGATCTGTGGGAAGGAGAGAGACTAGGAGGTCAGCAGGAAGGTGCACAGGCATAGGTGGCTCAGGGCAGGAGCAGTGTGGGAGCACTGTTCTCCCTGAAGAGTGGAGAACAGGCGCACTTTCCAGATACACCTTCAGAGTCTTCTTAATAACACCGAATTCATAAAAGTGATTATTTATTTTTAAATTTTATTGTTTCTATTCTTATCTTTTTAGGTTAATAAGCATACATATTAGAGAGGAGAGAGTAAGAAATTAGTCATAGAATGTAAATAGCAAGGCATTTAAGCATCTAGTTTCATTACATGCCAGGGCAATATTGCTATTGTAAGATATTGAAGTCTTTGATTACTCTCTTTTTTTTTCAAACCCCACAGTCATTAGGCATAATGGACTTTTTTAGAAGTGATTACTTATAATATATGTGTGAAGTACAAAGAATATCAAGAAACGAGAACCTAGGTAACCATCACGGTTTCTTCATTCCACCTCTGTCCTCCTACCCAGTTGTGACCACTCCCCAAATTCTGTGTTAACCTGCCCTTTGTCATTTAGATGTAATGACACCTATGTGTGCCTCCCTAAATAGAATCTTGTGACATATGTTCTTCTGTGACTTGCCTCTTTGCTAACAGCTAAGTATACACCTGCAATTAATTTGTTTCAACGCTACTTTGTTTTCACTGTATGAATGCATGCAGTTTGTCCACTCTCCTTCCAGGGAGCACATGGCTGCCCCACAGCTTTGCCACTGTGAGAAGTTTCCTGGGAACACTTCTGTGCCTGACTTCTGGCACTTGTGTGTGGGCCCTTGCCCAGGAGGGGGATTGCCTCAGCACAGGATGAGCATGTCAGCTTTGCCAGCTGATGCCAAACTGGTCTGCCAAGCAGCCAGGTGGGTTTACATGCCCAGTGAGGGGCCAGGGATCTGCTCCACACCCTCCACCTTTCAGACCCTCAGTCCTATTTCTCATACATCAGAATTGTCAGGATATTGCTCACAAATGTCACAAAATAACCAGGAAATGGGGCAATAAAGTGATTTACCATTCAAAACAAATCCAACTGACAAAAGGAAGGCCATCCATCAAGGAACCACACTTTAACTGAGGTCTCTGAGGCAAGGGCTAACACAGCATCCAGGCACCAGGAAGGCTGTCCTGGTAAGGGAGGGGCCCTCAGGCTGGGGAGGGATTTGTGGCACTCCAAGGCAGATGAGCTAAGGGCAGGAAGAGCCCCTCCACTCTGTGGCACTCCCTGTGCAGCTGATGCTCAGAGTGCAGCTTCATCGGTCCAGACTACATTGTAGGTCAACACCTAAGGGTTCCCAGGGGTGATGGCTGGCCCTCAAGCCTGGTGGTCCAAGAGTGTGGTGGCCAACCCTAGGGCTGGTGGCTGACCCCAAGGGCCTTGACAAGGGCAATTGGAGGGGTATGAGCGGTTGCTCCCCTCATGGGGTCCTCCCTTCTCCTCATTCCTCCTAGACTTCCCCTGTCCAATGGGAACAGTCTCTCTTACCCCACAGGGTTCTGCATGGGGATCTCTTGGCCCCAGGGAACCCTTTGGTACCTTGCTGAGTGGCATGATGCTCTGAGGTTCATCATCTGCTCCTTCTCCTTACCTTTCAAAGATGTGGCTCAAGGTAAGCCTTCTGCCTCCTTCTTGCCCTCCCAAAGAGCAAGACAGACATGATGATACCCCTGCCCTCCTTCCCCAAGCCTTACTCTCATCCTTCAACAGCAACACCTTCCTTTGCTGACATGCCCTCAGACTCACTGCACTGGCACCTTGTGGAGACTTCCCCTACCTGTTCAGCATGATGACCTTATGAGGCTGGTGCACAGACAGGCTTGAAGAGTTCATGAGGCAGCGACGAGGAAGCCCAAATGAAGGCTGACTGCAGCTCCTACCTCAGCCCAGCTGCCTCGCTCAACATACCCTTCATCATCACCGCCTGCCTCTGAGCCATGGTTTCCTCACAGGGACAGGGCGACAGTACCCAACTAGCCCAGTGCCTGTGGAAACGCAGCTCCCTGCCCTGCCCATAGGCAGGCATCACGCTCTAGGTGATTTCTGTGGGCTGGCCAGGCCTCTCATCCCTCACATGCCTCTAACCCGGCCTCCTAGCTGTTTATCCTCAACCGTGTGAAGAAGTCATAAACCGTGGAGCCTGCCCAGGTATTTATTTTAGTTAGTAAAAATGCCTTGGACCTTGCCAAGAGCCATTTGACTTTAATTGGAAACTTTGGAGGCATTAAGAATGCACTGAGGTTTAAGACGTGTACAAAGTCTCTGCAATCATCGATCATGTGAGCGCTGCTTTGGACCAGGTGGAACGAAGACAACCTTTTAGCAAATCCACCTCCCTTAATGGACTCATTTATAATAACTCTGCATTGCTGGGCAGTGTGTCTCCCCCAGAACTCCATGAACGCTGGCCAGCGCATTTAAAAGCAAAGAACATCTGGTGACTGTAAACGAGGAACCCAGAAAAAAAAAACAAAACATGACATAAACAAAAAGCAGTTTGGGGAGGGCCAATAAGATGGCCCCCATTCTGTGGTCAGGGCAGACATTTCCCTGCAATGTGAAGGAAGCTAGGGAGAGACACCATCTGCTGTTCCTCTGAGAAATGTCATCCCAACAGCTTTGTTTACGGAGGACTTACTGGGTGCCAGGCTCAATCAGGAAGCCTCAGCCAACTGCTCTAGCCTCATCTCATGACATGTTCCCACCGGCCTTTCGCAGACCCCAGGCCGTTACAGGGCCTTTGCTTATGCCCTTCCCTGTGCCTGCGGCACTTCCCCCTCGCTCTTCTCGTCTGTATTAGTTAGTTGTGGCCACATAACAAACTACCCCAAAGCTTAGGAACTTAGAACAATAAACATTTACTATCCTGGTCTCTGAGCCAGGAAGCCAGCAGCAGCTTAGCTGGGTGGATCTGGTTCAGGTCTCTCATGAGGTTGTTCTCAAGCTGTCAGCAGGGACTGTAGTCTCCTATGAAGGCTGGATTGGGGCTGTAGGATCTGCTTCCAAGCTCACTTATATGGCTGTAGCTGAACCTGCAATTGCTCATCACATGGACACATCTACAGGGATGCTTGAGTGTCTTCTACAACATGACAGCTAGCTGCCAGAGTGAATGATCCAGAGAGAGTCAATCTGGAAGACTGGGAAGGCCCAGTCTTTTATGACCTGATTTTGAAAGTGATATACCATCATTTGTGAAGCATTCTGGTGTTTACAGGGGTCCTCAAAATCCATGTTTACCCAGAACTTCAGAATGTGAACCTACTTGGAAATAGGTTCTTTTCAGATGTAATTAGTTAAGATGAGGCCATTCTGAATTGGGGTGGGCCCTAAATCCAGTGACTAGTGTCCTCATAAGAAGGCCATGTGGTAGGAGCCCAGCCTGGCACTCTGTGATTACCTAGAGCAGTAGGGTAGGGAAGGGGAAGGGGGCTCAAGAGAGAGGTGATATATGTATAATTATGGCTGATTTGCATTGCTGTATGGCAAAAATCAATACATCATATAGCAATTTCTTCCAATTAAAAATAAATTTTAAAAATAAAAGAAGTCCATGTGTAGACACAGAGACATAGGGAAACGTAGGGAAACATAGCAAACATAGGGAAGAGGGCCATGGAGCAATGCAGACAGAGATTAGAGCGATGTTTCTACAAGCCAAGGATTGCTGGCAGCCATTAGAAGCCAGGAGAAAGTCATGGAATGGGTTCTACTGCAGAATCTCCAGAAGGAACCAATTGTGCCAATAACTTGATGTTGGACTTCTGGCCTCCAGACTAGGAGAGAACAAATTCCTATTGTTTTAAGTTCCCTAGATGTGGGCACTTTGTTACAACAGCCCCAGGAAACTAATAGATTGGACACCTACAGTCGTATGGTCCATGTAGGAGGGAGCACGAGGCTGTAACAGAAGGTGGGGACATGGACTGCCTACCCTGTTGCCTGAGCTACTCCACTCATTCTTCAGATCTCTACTTCTGCGGCTTTCTCCAGGAGGCTGGGCCTTGTACCCTGGAGCATCCAGAGCCCCTCTGTAACTCACACCCACTTGAGGCTGTTTCCACTGTCTTTCCACCTTACCACCCTTGTAATGTCTAAGATGAGAGCATTTCTATCTTGATCACCTCCTGCTTGCTCCTATCCCTGGTGACAAGCACATGCCCAGCAAACAATGGGTGCTCAATAAGTACATGAATGACCGTGGGATGTGCTATTCCTCTGCTACTTCTACCACCCCTCCATTGTGAGTAACCCTCCTCTGAGGCTCAAGGGTGATAGAACTCATCAGGTCAGCCAGTACATCTGACTACATCAACATTGCCTTAAAACAGGTGCCAGTGGTGGGGTGGGATGAGAAGGGTCCTGAGGAAATTTGCCTGCCTCAGGTGAGGCAATGGAGAGACACTTAGCTCTCGTGGTGGGCGGGGTGGAGGGGCAGGAGCAGATGGCCATGGGCCTCTTACCTGGGAATTGCTCGCTGATCATCGCTGCCAGTACCCACTGATTGCAGAAGCCTATTTCTCCTCACCTGACTGGCCCATAAGATCTCAGGACCTCACCTTTACTCCACAAAGCACAGTGGAGACCAGGCCAGAATAACAAGAACAGATTCACTAATGGCTCAGAAATGATGACAGGGAAACAGACCCAGAAGCTAAAAGAACTCAGAGCACACCCATGCTGCAACCAGTGGCCCATTCTCCTTCTCATCCTACTTGTGGGGAATCATTAGCTGGGGGCATGCACAGACGATATTTCTCAAACTCCTGTGCGGCTACACGTGGCCACAAGTACGTCTGAATTCTAGTCAGTGGGATAGCAGGAGTGTCACATGGAACCTCCCTAGAAGTGATGTATGGGGAGGAGGATGAATCCTTCTGTGCTCTTTGTCTTACTTTCAGCTTCCTGGAGTGGCAGCAGTGATGACTGATGCTCAAGCAGCTACCTTTGACCATGAGATGGAAGCTATGTGTTGAGGATAACTGTGCAGCAAAGTAGAAGTGTTGGAGTCCCTTATGCCTACCTCTGTGCTTTTCACATGAGAGAAGAATAAGCTTCCATCTCTCTTAAGCTACTACTATAATTTGGATTATTCTGTTGATGGTTCAGTTCAGTTCAGTCACTCAGTCGTATCCGACTCTTTGCGATCCCATGAATCGCAGCCCGCCAGGCCTCCCTGTTCATTACCATCTCTCGGAGTTCACTCAGACTCACATCCATCGAGTCAGTGATGCCATCCAGCCATCTCATCCTTGGTCGTCCCCTTCTCCTCCTGTCCCCAATCCTTCCCAGCATCAGAGTCTTTTCCAATGAGTCAACTCTTCGCATGAGGTGGCCACAGTAGATGGTAAGCAAACTTAATCCCAGTGCATGGAGATTATGTCTTCTGTGCTATAGCCATGGTCCTGCTATCAGAGCTTTCTCACACTCTTTGAGCACCTGCTGAGCTGTGAGGGGGCCACCAAACTGAAGCCATGGATCTGTGTTCTGATGACCTCTCACTCATGGGGGAGGGAGGCTGATGGATGGCCATTCCAGAGACTCTTGACTCTCTAGCTGCCCCTTTCACCTCCTTGCCCCCAAAGCTCAGTCTCCTCTCCTGATCCTGGGAACAGACAGCTCAACATTTATTAAGCACCAGTTATGTGTGTATGACAAGTTACTAAGTCCTTCGTGTCAATGATCTCACATGGTTCTTACCATTATACACTGACATGGCAGGGGGAGTATACAGATGATGAAATAGAGGGTCAGAAATTCACCATATGCCTCTGTAGCACAAGTGGGTATCCATCAGCTCCGAAGCATGAGGGTAACCTGTCTGTAACACCCCTGTGGGATGTGCCTAGCTTTTCAGGAAGCCCCCTGCAGCATCTGATCTTCATGGGGTCTAGCACTACCCCTCCTCTCTACCTCCTGGCCACACTATGATCCAGGCCCCTTACCCACCTGGAGAGAACCCTGAGCCTACCTAGAGAAGTCTCCTCTCTGTCTCCATGCCTACCTTTACTATACTCGTCCTGCTTACTACACTCCAGATACTCTTGCTGCTCGTCAAGCAGGCCAAACTAATTCTTGCACGATGGCCACCCAGAGGTATTCATCCTCTATCATACAACCCGCTGCTTTCACAGTAGTTTTATTTGTTCATTGTCTATCTCCTGAATAGATAAGCAAGAGGCCAGGGACTTGGCCTTCTGCTTTGCTGTGTTCACAGAGCATAAAAGAGTGTCTGTCACACAGAGATGCTCAATAAATATCTGTTGAATGAACAAATTAAAATCAATTTAATTAACATAACCAGCAGAGCTAGGAGAAACTCCAGGGAGCAATGAGAGGTAAGAGGAGATTTTAATGGAGAAGCCTGAGACCAAGACTACTGCAGAGAAAGGACCCTTAACCATCCTGGGCAGGCAAGGTGTATCAGGGGTCAACCTCAGGAACAGAGCCAGTAGATGAGATATATACATATGTATGACTTACTATCCCTTCATGTGTCACAGCCTTTTCATGGCAAAGGAGCTTGCATAACTCAATGCAGCTATAAGCCATGCTATGTAGGGTCACCCAAGACAGACAGGTCATAGTGAAGAATTCTGACAAACCGTGATCCACCAGAGGAGAAAAGGGCAACCCACTCCAGTATTCTTGCCTTGACAAGTCCATGAACAGTATGAAAAGGTAAAAAAATATGACACCAGAAGATGAGCCCCCAATGTTGGAAGGTGTCCAATATGCTAATGGGGAAAAGCAGGAGCAATAATTAATAGCTCCAGAAAGAATGAAGCAGCTGGGCCAAAGCAGAAACAATACTCAGTTTTGGATATGTCCGGTGCTGAAAGTAAAGTCCAATGCTTTAAGAACCTGCATAAAGATATGCAGATGATACGACTCTAATGGCAGAAAGTGAAGAAGCACTAAGGGCCTCTTGATGAAGGTGAAAGAAGAGAGTGAAAAAGTTGACTTGAAACTCAACATTTAAAAAATTAAGATCCATCCCCATCACTTCATGACAAATAGAAAGGGGGAAAGTGGGCTCCAAAATCACTGTGGACAGTGACTGTAGCCATGAAATTAAAATACACTTGCCCCTTGGAAGGAAAATTATGACAAATCTAGACAGCACATTAAAAAGTAGAGACATCACTTTGTCGACAAAGCTCTGTATAGTCAAAGCTATGGTTTTTCCAGTAGTCATGTAGGGTTGTGAGAGTTGGACCATAAAGAAGGTTGAACACTGAAGAACTGATGCCTTCAAAATGTGGTGCTGGAGAAGACTCTTGAGAGTCCCTCGGTCTGCAAGGAGATCAAACCAGTCAATCCTAAAGGAAATCAGGCCTGAATATTCATTGGAAGGGTTGATGCTGAAGCTGAAGCTCCAATACTTTGGCCACCTGATGCAGAGAGCCAACCCATTGGAAAAGACCCTGATGCTGGGAACGATTGAAGGCAAAAGTAGAAGAGGGCAACAGAGAATGAGATGGTTAGATAGCATCACAGACTCAATGGACATGAGTTTGAGCAAATTCTGAGAGGCAGTAGAGCACAGGGGAACCGGGCATGCCTCAGTCCATGGAGTCGCAAAGCGTCAGACATGACTTAGCGACTGAAAGCAACAAAACAAATGACTTATTACAGGGCGTTGGCTCATGTGATGATGGGTGCTAGCTAAGCAAGTCCAAAAACCAGGATAGGCCACCAAGAGGGAAGAGAGTGAGTAGGGTGTAATCCCCAGGCATGTGCTGAAGCTGTGGTCCTCGGGTGTTGTATATTCTCTCTTTTACAGAAGACTCAGCTCTGCTTTTAAGACTGCCCCCTCACAAACTGATTAGGTCAGGCCCACCTAGATTATCCAGGATCAGTTCAGTTCAGCTGCTCAGTCGTGTCCGACTCTTTGCAACCCCATGAATCGCAGCATACCAGGCCTCCCTGTCCATCAGCATCTCTCGGAGTTCACTCAGACTCACATCCATCGAGTCAGTGATGCCATCCAGCCATCTCATCCTCTGTCATCCCCTTCTCCTCCTGCCCCCAATCCCTCCCAGCATCAGAGTCTTTTCCAATGAGTCAACTCTTCACATGAGGTGGCCAAAATACTGGAGTTTCAGCTTTAGCATCATTCCTTCCAAAGAAATCCCAGAGTTGATCTCCTTCAGAATGGACTGGTTGGATCTCCTTGCAGTCCAAGGGACTCTCAAGAGCCTTCTCCCACACCACATATTAGATTATAAATGCTTAAGAGAGGGAAAATTTTTTCAAATATTTGGTTATTTGATATAACAAATATATTCATACATTCAGTAAAAGGAAGAAATCATCATTTCTCATTTCTGTATTCCTCATTTCTGTAACTAGTCATATAGTGTAGCTGGTATTTATCACTTTCCTTCTTCTTGTGCCTATTCCACATTTATTTCAACAAGCATCTCAACAGGTTATGGTTCTTAACTTGATGGGATGACCCAAAACTTTATTCATGAACGGTCTGGGCCATTGGTTTTTGTAGCTTTGCATTGACCTTAATCACAGGGCATGGGAGATGCCCTAGGGAATCTCTTCTATTCCAAACATCCTTTTCCTTTCCTCAGTTGTGTAAGAGTAGCCCCGTTTCTCTTGATCAGTCAGGATTAATCACCTTAGCCAGTACAGTGACCCCCTTCTTTAGCTTGTTTATTCAGAAGCACAGGGGACCCAAAGCGGTCAGGTGAAAGTCTTAACCTCTATTTCAGCGGAATCACTGTTGTGCCTCCTAGTGGAAGCATTCCTCCTTCTCTAACTAAGACCTTGAGGCCAGCAGAGTATAAAGTTATGGGAACAGGAAGCAAAAATTTTGCTAGTGGTCACTAGCAGTAACAGTGAGTGCTGCCACGCTCATTTCCATCCCTTTATTCCCGCACCTGTGAGTCCTGATTATGGGAGAAATAGTACCATACACTGGACACTGATTCAGAGCATACCCAGCCTGCTAGAGAACCTTGCCCCAGTCCTGCAAGGTGTTGCCACCTAGCTAGCACTGCAACTGAGTCTTCAAAAGACTATTCCACAGGACCTGTCAAACCAGTTATTACAGAATGGTGGGAAGCATGGTGAATTCGGTGAAATCCACGAGCATGGGCCTGCTGTAGCACTTATTTTGCTGTGAAGTGAGTTTCTAGATAAGAAGCAATAGTGTGTGAAATACCATGAAATACCAGAATAAAGCACTCTGCAAATCCATGGATGGATGGTAGTTCCGGCAGAAGTATTGCCTGCAGGGAAGGCAAATTCATATCTTGATCACTCCACGGAATAGTGCTATTTTGGGAACTCAGGTTAGCCAAGGTGATTGGAGGTCCATGTTGCTGAGCCCATGTGTCATCTCTGTCACTGTCACTACAGCCCCAGTGTTCATGACCCATTAGGTCATGACAGGGTAGCTGAGGAAAGAGGATGCAATTCCATTCCTTCAACTTGATTATTAAAATCCTTCTCTGCTGAGGTCACCCTTTGATTAGATTCACATGGGACACAAATATCTTCACATTTTTTGCCCATTCAGAGAGGTCTACACACCTATGTCTTCCCCAGACTTCTTCATCACTAATTTTTCAATCATGTTCCTTCCAAGTCTCTGATCATCCATTCAACCATTGGTCAAAGCCTATGAATCAGTATCTAATCGCTTATTTGGCTATTTCTCCTTCCAAGTAAAGTGAACTTTGAGTTCTGCCTGCTAGGAGGACTTGCCTTTTCTATTATCCTTCAGTGATGTCCCAGAAGGAAGCTATGGAGCTGCAACTGTCCACTTTCAGATGGTGCCAAATACCAACCAAAAGCATCTGTACATCAGACCCAAGTCACCTCTTCCTCTATCAGCTAATCATAGGGAACTCCCCATGAGGCCATAAGTCAAGGCTGGGAAACAGAAGGCAATGTAGCAGGAGGGGGGACCAAGGATATTTGGGCCACTTTTTCATGTAATTTACTTGTGCCTTCAGGATTGCTTGGGTCTGATCGTGTACATACCATCTTTATGGTATGATGTACACACCCAACTTTATGACATGGTGGGTCAGGTCATGCCCAGTCCATGATGAGCAGGGTAAGTCACATGGCAACTTGGTGACCCATGGTTAAGTGCTTAGTCTCTACTAAGGATCAGTAGCAGGTGAACAACTATTTCTAAAAAGAAGAGCAGTTTCTGTGGATGATAATAGGGTCATGCTCCAAAATGCTAAAGGCCTGCTCTGCAGTTCACCTATAGCAGTCTGCCAAAAGCTCCAAACAGCATCTCTATCTGCCATGAACACATCAAGCACCATTGGATCTGCTGGATTGTGTGACCCAGAGCAGCTTACATGGAAGCCTGGACCTGTTACAGATCCTTCTCTTGTTTTAGATCCTATTCAAAACTAGCAGTTTTGAGGGTCACACAATAAAAGGGCCAAAGTAACACATCCAAATGTCCTCCAAATCCAAAAAAGCCCTCTAGGCACTGTGCCTCTCTTTTAGTTGTAAGGGGGCCAGATATGACAACTTATCCTCCTTCTTAGAAGGAATATCTTGACATACTTCACACCACTTGAGCCCTAGAAATTTCACTTATGTAGCAGGCCCGTAAATTTTAGTTTGACTTATTTCTCATCCTCTGATTTGCAAATATCTTACCAATAAGTCTAGAGTGATGGCTCTTTCTTGCTTACCAAGTTCAGTTAACCTGGTGTTAAAAATGTAATGGACTTGTGGATGTCTTGTGGAAGGAAAATACACCTCTGAGGCAAGACAGGAAAGATATATTTCTGGCCTTGCCATCTGAAAGCAATTGGCTTCTGATGAATCTTATGGACAGGGATCTTATGGACATGGCATTTGCTGCATACGAAGTTCCAAAGGTTCCAATAGTTTGGACACCAGATTCAAAGAGCCAACTCATTGGAAAAGACCCTGATGCTGGGAAAGATTGAAGGCAGGAGGAGAAGGGGACTACAGAGGACGAGATGGTTGGATGGCATCACTGATTCAAAGGACATGAGTTTGAGGAAGCTCCAGGAGATGGTGAAGGACAGGGAAGACTGGCGTGCTGCAGTCCATGGGGTCGCAAAGAGTCAGACACGACTGAGTGACTGAACAACAACCTCATGGTTACTGTTTTTGACATCATAGCTTACATCTTTTTGTTCAGTATATCCCTTAACTGCTTACTGTGTGCATAGCTTATTTTATTTTGTTACCTTTGAGAAGGCTGGTAAAAGGTTTTCATAGTGTAATGGAATCCTCCCTGAAGAGCAGCTGTCTTCCCTTTCATTCAAGGGGCTCTAGGTCTGTAAACTGGCTCAAGTCTGGAATTTGATCGAGAGGTGTGGCTCTGTGCTTTTATGATTCAGGTTAGACTTTTGTTCACTTGACCTGGAACTTTTTCGCTCATACACATCAAGTATTTAGTAGACAGTCCATCTATTTCAATTCTAGGAACACCATGACTATTGGTCAACACATAGGTCTCTGCAAGCCAGACTGTTCTGATTGCTCCTTTGACACCACTGTCCATGCCCACTTTGTGCCTAGTGATTAGGAGTTGTCACTTGGCCTCTGTTACCCCAGGATCCAATTATTCCCAGTGCCTTTAGGTTTCTCAATTTAGTGACAGCAGTTTCTACTGTAATTTCTGACCTACAAAGAAGGGCAATCACAGAGCTCCTCAAGGATGTGGGGACTTCTGCTACAAATGGACTTCTCACAGTTGCGATAAAGGTGTGTCCTTCCTCTTGGTGAGCAAAGGGTGGTGTTGTTTTTGTTCAGTCACTAAGTCATGTCCAACTCTTTGAGAACCCATGCACTGCAGTACACCAGGGTCCTCTGTCTTCCACTATTTCCTGGAGTTTGCTCAAATGCATGTCTTTGAGTTGGTGATGCTATTTAAATATCTCATCACCTGCTGCCCTTTTCTCCTTTTACCCTCAACCTTTCCCAGCATCAGGGTCTTTTCCAGTGAGCTGGCTCTTCACATCAGGTGGCCAAAGTAGGGGAGCTTCAGCTTTAGCATCTGTCCTTCCAATGAATATTCAGGGTCTATTTCCTTTAAGATTAACTGGTTTGACCTTCTTGCAGTCAAAAGGACTTCCACAGTCTTCTCCAGCACCACATTTTGAAAGCATCAATTCTTTGGTGCTCAGGCTTTTTTATGGCTCAAATCTCTTATCTGTATATGACTACTGGAAAAGGTGATGCTGCTGCTGCTAAGTCACTTTAGTCATGTCCGACTCTGTGCGACCCTATAGACAGAAGCCCACCAGGATCCCCCATCCCTGGGATTCTCCAGGCAAGAACACTGGAGTGGCAGATCTCAAATGACAAATTCACTCTAACATTCCAATTTCCCTAAGCCGTCTATTTCCTTTCTCTGCGGTAAAACAGGACAGCTCTGGCATCTCAACTTTGTCTATGATGGGCCACCACTTGGTCAACATTTTAGCCAAGAAATAAAACAAAACTTTTAGACCGCTTTCTTTCCCCTCAAGTTGCAACACTAAATCCAGAATCTCTGCTTAGTGCTCCCATATCAATAAAATCCTCTGATCCAACTTTATGTTTCTTCAGCTATTATTTCTCATTACTCTTAATATTCATCCCCACACATTCCCTAAATTTCTGTCTGTATACATTAGAAAAATCTTTTTTTTTCTAATTAAAAAAAAAAGTCAGTTTTTTGGAGGTTGCAATTCCTCGTGGGTTATAATTTGTACCTCATTTTTGGGGTCTGTTTGAACTTCTGTCTAGTCATGTCATGTCTAGAAGCCAAGAGGGGTGATGGGGGTGGGGGGTGGTAAGAATAAGACCTAAGGAAAATCAGCAATGTCTTGCAAGGCTATATGGCAGGAGAAAAAGGTTACAGGTTTCTTTGGATAAACTTCTCAGGCAGGATAAACTTCTCTGGGTCAAAATGACTCAGCAGAATTTAGAGGTTCAATGTCCCCACTTTCACTGGTATCCTTCCACGAATCCTCCTTCCAACTTTCAGGATCCCATTTCTTCCCAATCAGTGCCCTCAATTTAAAAGCAAACACCATGCAGAATTGGGGCTTCAACATGCTTTATAATTCAGTCATTAACAAGATGACATTCTGTGTTTCATTTACAGAAATCCCATCCCTGTGGTTGTATGAGTTAAAGATTCCAGAAAAGATGTAGAAGACTTCAGGTCATCAATGTAGAGTTTGAGCTGGGAATCTGAAGTTTGAGCTCATCTTCTTTCCCTTCTTTCTTTAGCACACTTAGGAGCAACTACCTAATACCATTATACTCCTTATTTTGATGGAAATGTTCTAAGATAGCAAACATGTGACAACGTAGACTCTTGCCATCTGTATTTAATTACAAATATCCAACAGCAATCATCTGAGTAACTTTTAGTCACATCTTGACACAACTCCCTCTGTCTTCTTTACCACTAGAAGCAGGATTATTAGTGCCTTTAAATCTAGGAAGATAAGAGAACCAGCTCCAGAAACCTAGAGCCAATAAAGTGAACTCATCCATAAGAGTGCTTCTCTGGAATCACTTACACTGTGGACATCTGTATCAGCCAGGATTCAAACAGGGGAAAAGACTCAGTATTACACATATGGAGTGGTTATAAAGTTCTACATTTTGATTTAATGTCAGAATGAGCCTTAATGGAAATGCCAGAGTGAAGCAAAGAGTGAAGGGACAAACCTGTGCAAGTCAAAGCATTATGTGTACACATTAAACTTACATAGTGCTGCCTGTCAATTATATCTCAATAAAACTGGAAAGGAAAAGATAGCTCACTCTCTTTTATTGCTGAGTATTATTCCATAGTATGCAGGTGGTGGTAGTGGTAAAGAATTCACCTGCCAATGCCAAAGAGGTAAAAGACCTGGGTTCAGTCCCTGCGTTGGGAAGATCCTCTGGAGGAGGGCATGGCAATACACTCCAGTATTCTTGCCTGGAGAATCCCATGGAAAGAGGAGCCTGACGGGCTACAGTCCATAGAGCCACAAAGAATTGGACACAACTGAAGCAACTTAGCATGCATGCATGCAAATACCTTGTATTTGTACTAGAGCATGCTTAGACATTCCCTTCTGGAAGGCCTCATAAATGAGTTAAGGAGTGTTCTCTCCTCTTCTATTTTCCAGAAGAAATTGTGTAAAATTGGTATTACTTAAATGTTTGGTAGAATTCTCCAGTGAAACCATTTGGGCCTGGAAATTTCTAGCCTGGGAACTTCTTAATTCAAATTAAATATCTTTACTAGATGGGATTCCCTTGTGGGTAAAGGGAAAGTTGGTAACCTTTCAGCTGGTAAAGAATCTGCCTATGATGCGGGAGACCTGGGTTCAATCCCTGGGTTGGAGAAGGGAAAGGCTACCTGCTCCAGTATTCTGGCCTGGAGAATTCCATGGACTATATAGTCCATGGGGTCATAAAGAGTCAGACACAACTGAGCCAATCTTTGATAGATACAAGACTATTATTATCTATTTAATCTGGTTGAGTTTTCATAGTTTGTAGTATTTGAGAAATTGATTAATTTCTTCTAAATTGCTGAGCTCATGAGCACAAAATTCTTCATAGTATTCCTTCATTAGCCTTTTAGTGGCTGTAAGATCTGTAGTGATATCCATTATTTCATTCCTGATATTGAGGGTTTGAATTTTCTCTCTTTTTATTTTTGCCATTCTTGCTACCTGCTTTCGGTTTATTTTTAAACCAATTTTCTGTTTTATTAACATTTTCTAATTTTAAAAATAATTCCAATTTCATTAACTTCTGCTGTTATTTTTATCATTTTATTCCTGTGGGTGAGTGCTAAGTTGCTTCAGTTTTATCTAACTCTTTGTGACCCTATGGAGTGTAGCCCACCAGGCTCCTCTGTCCATGGAGATTCTCCAGGCAAGAATACTGGAGTGAATTGCCATGCTCTCCTCCAGGGGATCTTCCTGACCCAGGGATCAAACCCACTTCTCTATGTCTCCTGTACTGGCAGGCAGGTTCTTTACCACTAGTGCCACCTGGGAAGTCCTTTATTTCCTTCCTGCATTTTATTATTTCTTTCTAGCTTATTTTTCCCCTTCTTTTTAGTATCTTGAGGTAGAAACTTAAGATTATGTATTTGAGAACTTTCTTCCCTTCTAATGTAAGCATGTAAGTGCTGTAAAGTACCTTCTCAGCACCATTGAGTTGAATCACACATATTTAGATTTTTTCCTTTGAGACTTCCTCTTCGACCCATGGATTACTTAGAAGTGTGTTGTTTAATTCCCAAGTGTCTAGAGGTTTTCCTCTTATCTTTCTCTTATTGACTTCTAGTTTCATGCCATTATAGTGAGAGAATACACTGCATGATTTCCATTTCTAAAAATTTGTTGAGGGTCTTTTTATGGCCCAGGATATGGTCTATCTTGGTGAATGCTATATGGACACTTGAAAAGAATGTGTGTTCTGCTGTTGCTAAATGGAGTGTTCTACAAGTGTTAATTAGATTCTGTTAGTAGACTGGTTTGTTCAATTCTTCTAAGCATTGCTGCTGCTGCTACTGCTGCTGCTAAGTCACTTCAGTCGTGTCCGACTCTGTGCAACCCCATAGACGGCAGCCCACCAGGCTCCCCCGTCCCTGGGATTCTCCAGGCAAGAACACTGGAGTGGGTTGCCATTTCCTTCTCCAAGGCATGAAAGTGAAAAGTTTAAGTGAAGTCGCACAGTCGTGTCCGACTCTTCGCAACTCCATAGCCTGCAGCCCACCAGGCTCCTCCACCCATGGGATTTTCCAGGCAAGAGTGCTGGAGTGGGGTGCCGTTGCTAGTTTTCTATTTTGTGGCTCTATCAGTTACTGAGATAAGGGTGTTGAGGTCTCTAAACATAATTGTGGATTTGTCTGTTTCTCCCTTTAGTTTTACCAGTTTTTGCCTCATGCATATTGAGGGTCTGTTTTGGAGGATTAGGACTATTAAGCTTCCTGGTAGACTGATCTTTTCTCATTATGTAATGTCTCCTTTATCTCTAGGAATTTTCTTTTCTTTGAAATCTACTTTATCTGATATTTATGTAGCCACTTCTACATTTAAAAAATTAGTATTTGCTTTATATGCCTTTTCCAATCTTTTATTTTCATCTTACCTATACCATTGAATTTAAAGTGATGTTCTTATAAACAGCACAACATTGTACGGTGCTTTTGTATCCATTCTGCCAAGCCCTGATCCAGTCATGTGCCTACTCCTAAGCTTATCATGACACAGGAGAATGCCATGGTCTCACTGGCCAGAACAGGACTCCAGGTTTGGCTCTACCTAAATCACCTGGACCAGGAGAGAGAGCTAAGGTCCTTCAAAGGAAAAGAGGAGATGGCAAGATGGAGAATGGACAACATAAACAGCCACCCACTCCCCTGACCCTCTCAGTGACCAGGCAATCCAAGTCTAGACAAAGTGTCAGGCAGTCCTGTCATCACATCCTACTTCCTTCTCCTGCTTGCACATTGGGGTGGGTTCTAGAGATTTCTCAAAAGAACTGTCTCACAGCCTCCTTTTCCCTGGAACTGGTGGTTCCAACTGAGTCTGGCAGCACCCCAGCTCTACACTAAGAGTCAAGAGCCAGGGAAAGGAAGAGAAGACCAATCCATCTGAAGTCACCTGAGAACACACACCTATGCCAAATTATCAGATAGCCATAGAAAGAGCAACCAGAATTCTGAGAAGGGCAAGTTGGGGGCCTCTGTGCCTTCTGGAAAGGATCATGGGCCAGAGGCAGGAGCTGGAGGGCTGTATACTGTTAATGGTGTAAGATGCTCTCAGCCCCAGTCAGGGTGGGTGGGGGGCTCCTCCTAACGTAGTACCAGGCACTGTCCAGGAGCCATCAATGCCCTGACCTGCAGAATTGCATCCCAGGTGTGACCCTGCAGCAAGGGAAGTCAAGGAAATTGCCCAGGGATGCACCTCTGCTAGGAGTGGGGTTGGGACCCAGTTAAGGACCATCTGATCCCAAAGCCCAGGCTCAGCAGAGGAACTGGATTGTTCTCCTTAGAGAAACGAAAATAGAGACGTGTATTCAGCAGTTCTTACAGGGGAGCAAGTCACTTGTCAGCTTGAGCACATGGGCCAGGACTTGCTCAGCCCTACACTTATCTCCTTACCTGCCAGGTCCAGGAGTATTCCCTCCTTTCTTCCCTCCGGTGTATGTGGGCGGCCACAGGAGATCTTGCCCAGGCACCCTTTGGTAGACTCCCAGCCCCACAGTGGTGCTGCTACAAGCAGGACAGAAGCTGTAATACCTGTCAGGGGTTGGACTGGACTACTCTTACCTCCCCACCTTATCTCCCTCCCTCACCTCCCCCTATTACCTCAGCTTCATCTGATGAGGAAGAGTGGGGGCAACATCTCAAGAGACTTGAGTCTTCCCAGAATGTCCCAAGAGGCTGTCAGCAAGAAAGTCATGCTCTTGCAAGGGTCTCAGGTGAGTGACAGGGCTGTTAGGGCCGCTGTCCTTGACCCTGCCTTCCAAAGACCCTGTGCTAAGAATTGGGAAGAGGATGAGGGAAAGTAATGAGTCTTTCTTCACACTCATGAAGACTTTTTCCAAAAGGACAAAGGTTTGCACAGCTAGACAAAAGTGAAATAATACATTGTCTCTGCATAAAGACATTCTAAACGGATAGGCAGGAAATGGGCAGGATTGGGTGGTTGACCTGCAGTGCAATGGGCAGGATTTTCCTGTGTACCCTTCTATCCCTTCTGAATTTTGAACCATAGAAAAGAGATATCGCTGGGCTTCCCTAGAGACTCAGTGGTAAAATATCTGCCTGCCAATGCAGGATACATGGGTTTAATCCCTGACCTGGGAAGAACCCACATGCCACAGAACAACCAAGCCTGTATGCCACAACTATTGAGCCTGTGCTCTAGGGCCTGGGAGCCTCAAGCATTGAGCCCATGTGCCGCAACTAACTACTGAAGCCTGTGTGCCCTATAGCCCATGCTCCACAGAAGAATCCATTGCAATGAGAAGCCCATGCACCGCAACTAGAGAGTAACCCCCTGCTCATCACAACTAGAGAAAAGCCCACACAGCAAAGAAGACCCAATACAGCCAAAAATAAATAAATAAATAGAATTATATAAAAAAGAGATTTTTTTAAATTAAAAAAACTACCTTATTTGATACTTTAAAAAATTTCTGGCATTTTGTTTATTTATTTTTTTTTTTTAATTTAAGGATTTGTTGTTGTTTAGTAGCTCAGTCATATCCGACTCTCTGCAACACCATGGACTGTGGCTTCCCTGTCCTTCACCATCTCCCAGAGCTTGCTCAAACTAATGTCCATCAAGTCAGGGATGCCATTCAACCATCTGGTCCTCTGTTGTCCCTTTATCCTTCTGCCTTCAATCTTTCCCAGCATTGAGGTCTTTTCCAATGAGTCAGTTCTTTGCATCAGGCAGCCAAAATATTGGAGCTTCAGCTTCAGCATCAGTCCTTCCAATGAATATTCAGGGTTGATTTCCTTTACAATAGACTGGTTTGATCTCCTTGCAGTCCAAGTGACTCTCAAGAGTCTTCTCCAACACCACCATTCAAAAGCATCAATTCTTTGGAGCTCAGCCTTCTTTATGGTTCAATTCTCATATCCATACATGACCACTGCGAAAACCATAGCTTTGACTGTGTGGACCTTTGTTGGCAAAGTAATGTCTCTACTTTTTAATATGCTACTAGGTTTGCCATAGTTGATAAGGATAGCTGATAAAGAATTCAAGGATAGTTGATATGCAATATTATAGAAATAACAGATATATAATATAGTGTTTCACAATTTTTAAAGGTTATATTCTATTTGTAGTAATCAAATACTTGTTATATTCACCATGTCATACAATATATTCTTTTCTAAATTTATTTTTATTGAAGTATAGTTGAATCACAATGTTGTATTAAGTATTTATATACAGTAAATTGATTCAGTTATACATATATACATTCTTTTTCATATTCTTTTCCATTACAATTTATCACAGGATATTGAACATAGTTCCCTCGTGCAGCAGGATTTTGTTGTTTATCCATTCTATATATACCAGTTAGCATCTGCTAATCCCAAATTTCCAATCCAACCCTTTTGTATCCATCCACCTTGGTAACCACCAGTCTCTTCTCTATGTCCCTGATTCTGTTTCTGTCTCACAGATATTTCATACTTTGTGAACTATAATTTGTGTCATACTTTAGATTCTACACATAAGTGACATATATAGTATCTGCCTTTTCTCTTTTTGACTTATTTCATTTAGTATGATAATCTCTGGGTCAATTCATAATGCTGCAAATAGCATTCCACTGTACATATGTACCACAACTTCTTTATTCATTCATCTGTCAACAGACATTTAAGTTGTTTCCTTGTCTTGGCTATTGTGTATAGTTCTGCTATGAACATAGAGATGCATGCATCTTTCTGAATTAGGGTTTTGTCTGGATATATGTCCAGGGGTGGGATTGCTGGATCATATGATAAATTCTATTTTTAGTCTTCTGAGGAAGCTCCATACTGTTTTCCACATTGGCTCCACCAACTTACATCCCAAAAAACAGTGTGGGAACATTCCCTTTTCTCCACATCCACTCCAGCATTTTTTATTTGTAGACGTTAATGATGGCCATTCTGACCAGCGTAAGTTGGTACCTCATTGTAGCTTTGATTTGCATTTCTCTAATAATTAGTGATATTGAGCATCTTTTGTGTGCCTATGGCCATCTGCATTTATTCTTTGGAGAAATGTCTACTGAGGCTTTATGACCATCTTTTGATTGGGCTGTTTGTTTTTTGCTGTTGAGGTTTATGAGCTCTTTGTATATTGTCAAAATTAAGCCCTTGTCAATCCCTTCTTTGCAAATATTTTCTCCCATTCTGTAGGCTGCCTTTCATTCTGTTTTTTGGTTTCCTTTTCTGTACAAAAGCTTGTAACAATGTACTTTTGCAGCTTACTTTAAACCTAATAGTTTGTATTTCTTACTTTCCTACCCATAAATTGGCCCCCCTTCCCCCCTCCCCACTGGTAACCATTAGTCTGTCCTCTATATCTGTAAGTCTGATTCTTTTTTTTGTTATATTCACTGGTGTGTTGTATTTTTAGATTCCATATATATGAGATATTATACAGTATTTGTCATTATTAATCTGACTTACTTTACCTGGTATAATGTCCTCCAAGTCCACCTGTGTTGCTGCAAATGGCAATTTTTCATTATTATTTATGATGGAGTAGTATTCATTACTGTGTGTGTGTGTGTGTGTGTGTGTGTGTGTGTGATATACCACATCTTCTTTATCCATTCATCTGTTGATGGACATTTCGATTGCTTCCATAACATGACAATTGTAAATATGCTGCTATGAAAATTGGGGTACATGGGTGTTTTTAAATTAGTGTTTTTATTTTTTTTTTCAGATATATACCCAGGTGTGGAATTGCTAGATGATCAATTCAGTTCAGTCGCTCAGTTGTGTCTGACTCTCTGCCACCCCCATGGACTATAGCACCCCAGGCTTCCCTGTCCATCACCAACTCCCAGAGCTTACTCAAACTTACGTCCATCGAGTCGGTGATGCCATCCAACCATCTCATCCTGTGTCATCCTGTTCTCCTCCTGCCTTCAGTCTTTCTCAGCATCAGGGTCTTTTCCAAGGAGTCAGTTCTTTGCATCAGGTGGCCAAAGTATTGGAGCTTCAGCTTCAGCATCAGTCCTACCAATGAATATTCAGGACTGATTTCCTTTACAATTGACTGGTTTAATATTGCAGTCTAAGGGACTCTCAAGAGTCTTCTTCAACATCACAGTTCAAACACATCAATTCTTCAGTGCTCAGCTTTCTTTATGGTACAACTCTCACATCCATACATGACTACTGGCAAAACCATAGCTTCGACTATACAGACCTTTGTCAGGAAAGTAATGTCTCTGCTTTTTAATGTGCTGTCTGAGTTTATCATACCTTTTCTTCCAAGGAGCAAGCATCTTTTAATTTCATGGCTGCAGTCACTATCCACAGTGATTTTGGAGCCCAAGAGAATAAAGTCTGTCACTGTTGCCATTATTTCCCCATCTATTTGCCATGAAGTGGTGGGACTGGATGCCATGATCTTAGTCTTTTGAATGTTAAGTTTTAAGCCAGCTTTTTTATTCTCCACTTTCACTTTAATCAAGAGGCTCTTTAGTTCCTCTTTGCTTTCTGCCATAAAGGTGATTTCATCTGCATATCTGAGGTTATTGATATTTCTCCCTGCAATTTTGATTCCGGCTTGTGCTTCATCCCAATGCTTGTGCTTCATCTCAATGCTGAATTAGTGCTGAAACTCCAATACTTTGGCTGCCTGATGCTAAGAATTGACTCCTTGGAAAAGACCCTAATGCTGGGAAAGATTGAAGGCAGGAGGAGAAGGGGACGACAGAGGATGAGATGGTTGGATGGCATCACCAACTCGAAAGACATGAGTTTGAGCAAGCTCCAGGAGTTGGTGATGGACAAGGAAACCTGGCGTGCTGCAGTCCATGGGGTCACAAAGAGCGACTGAATGAATGAGCGACTGAACTGAACTGTGCTTCATCCAGTCTGGCATTTTGCATAATGAACCCTGCATATAAGTTAAATAAATAGGGTGATGATATACAGCCTTGATGTACTCTTTTCCCAATTTTGAACCTGGATCATATGACAATTCAATTTTTAGTTTTTGAGAAACTACCATACCATATTGTTTTCCACAATGGCTGTATCAGTTTATATTCCCACCAAGACTGTAGAAGTGTTCCCTTTACTCTCCCTTTATCCTCACCAAAATTTGTTATTTTTGTTCTTTTAATGATAGCAGTTCTGAGAGGTGTGGTTTTGATTTGCATTTCCCTGATAATCATGCAATGCTGAGCATCTTTTCATAAGTCTGTTGACCATCTGTATTTTCTCTTTGGAAAAACGTCTGATCGGTTCTACTACCCATTTTTTAAATCAGATTGTTTGCCTTTAGATTTTGTTTTATGAGCTCTTTGTACATTTGGATATTAACCCTTTATTAGTCACATCATTAGCAAATATTTTCTCCCCTTCTGTGGGTCGTCTTTTCATTTTGTCTATGGTTTCCATTGTTATGCAAAAAATTTTAAGCTTAATTAGGTTCTATTTGTTTATTTTTGCTTTATTTCCTTTGCTCAAGGAGATGGATATAAAAATAATAATATAATTTATGTTAAGAAGAGTGTTCTGCCTAAGTTTTCCAGTAAGAGTTTTACGGTGTCTGGTTTTACATTTATGTCTTTAATCCATTCTGAGTTTATTTTTGTATACAATGTTAAAAAAATACTTCTAATTTTATTCATTTACAGGTAGTGTTCAATTTTTTCAGCACCACTTTTTGAAGAGACTATCTTTTCTCTATTGTGTACTCTTGCATCATTGTCATAGACTAGGTGACTATAGGTGAATGAGTTTATCTCTGAACTTTCTATACTGTTCTATTAGTCTCTATTTCTGCTTTTGGGCCAGTGTCACACTGTTTTGATTACTGCAGCTTATGGTGACTGCAGCGATGAAATTAAAAGACGCTTACTCCTTAGAAGAAAAGTGATGACAAACCTAGATAGCATATTCAAAAGCAGAGACATTACTTTGCCAACTAAAGTCCATCTAGTCAAGGCTATGGTTTTTCCTGTTTTGCTTCCATAACATGACAATTGTAAATATGCTGCTATGAAAATTGGGGTACATGGGTGTTTTTAAATTAGTGTTTTTATTTTTTTTTTCAGATATATACCCAGGTGTGGAATTGCTAGATGATCAATTCAGTTCAGTCGCTCAGTTGTGTCTGACTCTCTGCCACCCCCATGGACTATAGCACCCCAGGCTTCCCTGTCCATCACCAACTCCCAGAGCTTACTCAAACTTACGTCCATCGAGTCGGTGATGCCATCCAACCATCTCATCCTGTGTCATCCTGTTCTCCTCCTGCCTTCAGTCTTTCTCAGCATCAGGGTCTTTTCCAAGGAGTCAGTTCTTTGCATCAGGTGGCCAAAGTATTGGAGCTTCAGCTTCAGCATCAGTCCTACCAATGAATATTCAGGACTGATTTCCTTTACAATTGACTGGTTTAATATTGCAGTCTAAGGGACTCTCAAGAGTCTTCTTCAACATCACAGTTCAAACACATCAATTCTTCAGTGCTCAGCTTTCTTTATGGTACAACTCTCACATCCATACATGACTACTGGCAAAACCATAGCTTCGACTATACAGACCTTTGTCAGGAAAGTAATGTCTCTGCTTTTTAATGTGCTGTCTGAGTTTATCATACCTTTTCTTCCAAGGAGCAAGCATCTTTTAATTTCATGGCTGCAGTCACTATCCACAGTGATTTTGGAGCCCAAGAGAATAAAGTCTGTCACTGTTGCCATTATTTCCCCATCTATTTGCCATGAAGTGGTGGGACTGGATGCCATGATCTTAGTCTTTTGAATGTTAAGTTTTAAGCCAGCTTTTTTATTCTCCACTTTCACTTTAATCAAGAGGCTCTTTAGTTCCTCTTTGCTTTCTGCCATAAAGGTGATTTCATCTGCATATCTGAGGTTATTGATATTTCTCCCTGCAATTTTGATTCCGGCTTGTGCTTCATCCCAATGCTTGTGCTTCATCTCAATGCTGAATTAGTGCTGAAACTCCAATACTTTGGCTGCCTGATGCTAAGAATTGACTCCTTGGAAAAGACCCTAATGCTGGGAAAGATTGAAGGCAGGAGGAGAAGGGGACGACAGAGGATGAGATGGTTGGATGGCATCACCAACTCGAAAGACATGAGTTTGAGCAAGCTCCAGGAGTTGGTGATGGACAAGGAAACCTGGCGTGCTGCAGTCCATGGGGTCACAAAGAGCGACTGAATGAATGAGCGACTGAACTGAACTGTGCTTCATCCAGTCTGGCATTTTGCATAATGAACCCTGCATATAAGTTAAATAAATAGGGTGATGATATACAGCCTTGATGTACTCTTTTCCCAATTTTGAACCTGGATCATATGACAATTCAATTTTTAGTTTTTGAGAAACTACCATACCATATTGTTTTCCACAATGGCTGTATCAGTTTATATTCCCACCAAGACTGTAGAAGTGTTCCCTTTACTCTCCCTTTATCCTCACCAAAATTTGTTATTTTTGTTCTTTTAATGATAGCAGTTCTGAGAGGTGTGGTTTTGATTTGCATTTCCCTGATAATCATGCAATGCTGAGCATCTTTTCATAAGTCTGTTGACCATCTGTATTTTCTCTTTGGAAAAACGTCTGATCGGTTCTACTACCCATTTTTTAAATCAGATTGTTTGCCTTTAGATTTTGTTTTATGAGCTCTTTGTACATTTGGATATTAACCCTTTATTAGTCACATCATTAGCAAATATTTTCTCCCCTTCTGTGGGTCGTCTTTTCATTTTGTCTATGGTTTCCATTGTTATGCAAAAAATTTTAAGCTTAATTAGGTTCTATTTGTTTATTTTTGCTTTATTTCCTTTGCTCAAGGAGATGGATATAAAAATAATAATATAATTTATGTTAAGAAGAGTGTTCTGCCTAAGTTTTCCAGTAAGAGTTTTACGGTGTCTGGTTTTACATTTATGTCTTTAATCCATTCTGAGTTTATTTTTGTATACAATGTTAAAAAAATACTTCTAATTTTATTCATTTACAGGTAGTGTTCAATTTTTTCAGCACCACTTTTTGAAGAGACTATCTTTTCTCTATTGTGTACTCTTGCATCATTGTCATAGACTAGGTGACTATAGGTGAATGAGTTTATCTCTGAACTTTCTATACTGTTCTATTAGTCTCTATTTCTGCTTTTGGGCCAGTGTCACACTGTTTTGATTACTGCAGCTTATGGTGACTGCAGCGATGAAATTAAAAGACGCTTACTCCTTAGAAGAAAAGTGATGACAAACCTAGATAGCATATTCAAAAGCAGAGACATTACTTTGCCAACTAAAGTCCATCTAGTCAAGGCTATGGTTTTTCCTGTGGTCATGTATGGATGTGAGAGTTGGACTGTGAAGAAGGCTGAGGGCCGAAGAATTGATGCTTTTGAACTGTGGTGTTGGAGAAGACTTTTGAGAGTCCCTTGGACTGCAAGGAGATCCAGCCAGTCCATTCTGAAGGAGATCAGCCCTGGGGTTTCTTTGGAAGGAATGATGCTAAAGCTGAAATTCCAGTACTTTGGCCACCTCATGCGAAGAGTTGACTCATTGGAAAAGACTCTGATGCTGGGAGGGATTGGGGGCAGGAGGAGAAGGGGATGACAGAGGATGAGATGGCTGGATGGCATCACTGACTCAATGGACGTAAGTCTGAGTGAACTCCGGGAGATGGTGATGGACAGGGAGGCCTGGCGTGCTGCGATTCATGGAGTCTCAAAGAGTCGGACACAACTGAGCAACTGAACTGAACTGAACTGATAGTCCAAAGTCAGGGGGCATGATACTTCCAGTTTTATTTTTCCTTCTCAAGATTGTTTTAGTTTTGAAGGTCTTCCGTGTTTTCATACAAATTTTAAAATTATTTGTTCTAGTTCTGTGAAAAATACCATTGACATTTTGTTAGGGATTACATTGACTCTGTAGATTGCCTTTGATAGTATGGTCATCTTACTAATACTTTTTCCAATTCAATAACACAATGTATCTTTCCATCTGTTTGTGTCATCTTCAATTTCTTTCATCAGTGCTCCTACATTTCCAAGTACAGGTATTTTTCAACACTAGGTAAGTATATTCCTAGATGTTTTATTATTTTTTGATGCAATGGTAAATGAAATTGTTTCCTTAATTCCTCTTTCTCACAGTTTTTTTGTTAGTGTGCAGATCTGTGTTTATTAATTTTGCATCCTGAAACTTTACTCCATTTATTGATGAGCTCTAGTAGTTTTCTGGTGGTGTCTTTAGATTTTCTATTTATACTATCATGTCATCTGCAAACAATGCCAGTTTTACTTCTTCTTTTTCAATTTAGTTTTTTTTATTTCTTTTTCTTCTCATTGCTGTGACGAGGACTTCTGAAACTATGTTGAGTAAAAGTGATCAGAGTGGGCATCCTTGTCTTGTTCCAAATTTTAGAGAAAAGTTTTCAGCTTGTTACCATTGAGTATAATGTTATCTGTGGTTTTGTCACATATGGCCTTTATTATGTTGAGGTATATTCCCTCTATGCCCATGTTCCAGAGAGTTTTTATAGTAAATGAATGTTCAGTTTTGTCAAAAGCTTGTTCTGCAACTACTGAGATGATCATATGATTTTTATTCTTCAATTTGTTAATGTGATGTATCACATTCATTAATTTGCAGATATTGAAAAATCCTTGCATCCCTGGGATAAATCTCACTTGATCATGGTATATGATTCTTCTAGTGTATTGCTGGATTCAGTGTGCTAATATTTTGTTGAGGATTTTTGCATGTATGTTCACCAGTGATTTTGACCTGTAATTTTCTTTTTTGTGTGATATCTTTGTCTGGTATTGGCGTCAAGGTGATGATGGCCTCATAGAATGAATTTGGAAATGTCCTTTCCTCTTCAATATTTTGAAATAGTTTCAGAAGGATAGGTGTTAACTCTTTTCTAAATGTTTGCTAGAGTTCACCTGTGAAGCCAGCTAGTCCTGAAATTTTGTTTGTTGGGAGGTTTTAAATTACTGATTCCACATCATTACTGGTAATTGGTCATTCATATTTTCTATTTCTTCCTGGTTTAGTCTTGGGAGAGTGTACATTTCTAAGAACTTGTCTGTTTCTTCTAGATTGTCCATTTTATTGGCATATAGTTGTTCATGGTAATCTCTTAAGATCAGTTGTATTTCTGTAGTATCTGTCATAGTTTCATTCCTGATTTTATTGATTTGAGCCCTCTCCCTTTTTTCCTTGATGATGCTAACTAGAGTTTATCAGTATTGTTTATCTTTTCAAAGAATCAGCTTTCAATTTCATTGATCTTTTCTGTTTTTTAAGTCTCTACTTCATTTATTTCTTCTCTCATCTTTATGATTTCTTTCCTTATACTAACTTTGAATTTTTTTTGTTCTTCTTTCTATTTGTGTTTTTGCAGTTTTTTCTTATAGTTGATTTCTACTGTCATAGTGTTGTGGTTGGAAAAGATGCTTGATATTATTTCAATTTTCTTAAATTTACCAAGACTTGTTTTGAGGCCTAATATGTGATCTATTCTGGAGAACATTCCACATGCATTTCTCTCTTGTAATAGTCTTTACTTTAAAGTCTATTTAGTCTGTTGTAAGTATCGCTACCTGGCTTTCTTTTGATTTTTCCTTTGCATGGAATACCTTTTCCTATCCCCTCCCTTTCGGTCTGTGTGTGTTTCTGATCTGAAATGAGTTTCCTGTAGGTAGCTTAGATGCAAGTCTTAGGTTTGTATACATTCAATCATTCTGTAACTTTTGGTTGGAGTATTCCATTTACACTTAAGGTAAACATCAATATGCATGTTCTTACTGTCATTTTTTCCACTGTTTTTGGTTCATTTTTGTAGGGGTTTATTCTCCTTCTGTTTTCTTGTAATTTGATGACTATTTGATAACTATCTTTAGGGTTATATTTGGATCTCTTTTTTTATGTATATTAATTATAGATTTTTCATTTGTGGTTACCATGCAATTTTTATGTAGCATTGTATGCACATATGTGTATATATATGGCTTCCCAGGTGGCACTAGTGGTAAAGAATCCACATATATATATATACACACATAATTGCTGTTTTTAATATCATATTTTGTATCTAATTGCTTTCTATATCCCATGACTACTTATTGTTGTTACAGATGATTTTTTTTACTTGTGTCTTTTAACCACCCTAATAGTTTTGTGTGTGGATGATTTCCTACCCTTATTATATGTTCACCTTTATAGGTGAGCTTTTTATTTTGTAATTTTCTTATTTATAGTTGTGGCCTTTTCTTTTTTGCCTAGAGAAGTTCCTTCAACATTTGGTGTAAAGCTGGTTTGGGGGTGCTGAATTCTATTAGCTTTTACCTGTCTGTAAAGCTTTTGATCTCTCTATCAAATCTGAATGAGAGCCTTTCTAGATAGAATATTCTTGGTTGTAGGTTTTTCGATCTTATTTTTTGCTTTTCCTCTGCTGTTTCTAATATTTTCCTTTATCTTTAATTGTTGTCATTATAATTACAATTTGTCTTGCTCTTTTCCTCTTTGTGTTCATCATGTATGGGACTTCTAGTCAAAGATACCAGCCTGTACATTCAAGGTGAGCAAATATTAAATAAGGTAACCCTCAGGAAATCCACTCTAAGACAAACATACTTAAAATTCTGGAAACTATAGGTATATGAAAAAAAAATCTTGAAAATGACCAGGAGAAAAGACACATTACTTATAAGAAACATAAATTTGAATTATAGCAGATTTCTCATCAGGAGCTATGTAGGCACAACATTTTTCAAGTACTGAAAGAACTGTCAACCATGAATACCAAATCCAATGAAACTATCCTTCAAGCAATGAAGGATAAAAGAAATTTAAGAAAATTTATTGTTATAAGACATTCTCTTAAATGATGGCTAAAGAAAGTTCTGTAAACAGAAAGGAAATGGTGAAAGAAAAATGTTTGGAATGTCAGAAAGGAAAGAACAACATTAACATGGGTAAAAATAGGAATCAATGTAAGAGACTATCTTACTTCTCATGAGTTTTTAAATCATATTTGATGATGGAATCAAAATTATAATGTAATCTGATGTTGTGCTCAATATAGAAAGAAAAAACACAAAAGATATATTTTTAAATGAGGAAGGTAAAGAACATAAAGTAAATCAATCTCCCACACTTCCCAATATACTGAAAAATCACTATATACATATGAATCAAAGGAGAACACTAAAAATTGTTAAGAAAGCCATAAAGAGATATGAAAAGAGAAACAGAGGACTGAAAAATAAAAGAAACAAACAAATGAAGCATAATAAAGTGTTAGACTTTATTCATAATATTATCAATAATTATCTTAAATGTAAATAGTCTAAATGCACTGATTAAAAGACAGGAATTGGTAGACTGGATAAAATTGTGATTCCAACAATATTCTGACCACAAGAAACTCAATTCAAATACAATAACTTAGGTAAATACTGTAACTTAAAGGATAGAACTAGATGGACCATGAAAATATTATTTTCTAAAAAGTAGGAGTGGCTATTTGAACATTAGCAAAGAAAATAAAAATACTAAAGAGAGAGACATAATATAGCAACTAAAAAATTGATCTGCCATGAAGTCATAATGACCCTAAACTGTGCATGCACAAGACAACACAACCAAATTACATGAAGCAAAAAACGACTAGATCTTTACTTCCTTTCTTTAAATTTTCAGTTCAGTTCAGTTCAGTCGCTCAGTCATGTCCGACTCTTTGCGACCCCATGAATCACAGCATGCCAGGCCTCCCTGTCATCACCATCTCCCAGAGCTCACTCAGACTTACGTCCATCAAGTCCGTGATGCCATCCAGCCATCTCATCCTCTGTCGTCCCCTTCTTCTCCTGCCCCCAATTACTCCCAGCATCAGAATCTTTTCCAATGAGTCAACTCTTCGCATGAGGTGGCCAAAGTACCAGAGTTTCAGCTTTAGCATCATTCCTTCCAAAGAAACCCCAGGGCTGATCTCCTTCAGAATGGACTGGTTGGATCTCCTTGCAGTCCTAGGGACTCTCAAGAGTCTTCTCCAACACCACAGTTCAAAAGCATCAATTCTTCGGCACTCAGCCTTCTTCACAGTCCAACTCTCACATCCATACATGACTACTGGAAAAACCATAGCCTTGACTAGACGGATCTTAGTCGGCAAACTAACGTCTCTGCTTTTGAATATGCTACCTAGGTTGGTCATAACTTTTCTTTAAATATTGGCAACATTTATTCTGATGTTTACGAAGAAGTAACTAGGTTTTGTTGCCTGGAAATTTAAACTTATGTCCATTAAGAAATGAACAATAAAAAAATAAAAGACAAAAATATAATGCCTCCAACCTCAATGATTTCATATATATATATTTTGTAACTTCAGAAGGATCTTTTAAGAACCCATAAATCTGATGTTCAGCAATTCCTTCATTCTACTACAATATCTTTTTTTTTCTGTTAAATTTAAAGTTAAAATAAAACTCTGTAACTTTTAAATGTTAACAGTGATTCTGTTTTTCAATTGATATTTATCTAGGTATCCAGGCATTGTTGACAGTAGGAGTCTGTTTTGTTTGATGAACAAAACAGATGAAAACACTAGGAGAGTTGCATTCCAGTAGGAAGGGATAATAAGTTAAATTAACCAGGTGTAATAAGAGCAAGGTTAGTATGGTAGATAATAATGCAAAGGAGAAAAAAAAGTCAGGGATGAGAAATAAAAAATGAGAATCAAGGAGATGGGTTCGAGTTTTAGTTAGGACATCCTGGAAGACCTCCTGAGAATAACTTTTTCTGTGGGTCTTTTTCTTGTTTTGTGTTTCCTGCCTAAAGAAGTTCCTTCACCATTTGTTATAAAGCTGGTTTGGTGGTGCTGTATTCTCTTCAGCTTTTGCTTGTATGGAAAGCTTTTGATTTCTCCATTAAGTCTGAAGGAGAGTCTTGCTGGGTAGAGTATTCTTGATGATAGGTTCTTCCCTTTCATCACTTTAAACATATCGTGCCTTTCATTCTCTTCTGGCTTGTAGACTTTATGTTAAGAAATCAGCTAATAATCTGATGGGAGTTCCCTTGTGTGTTATTTGTCGTTTTTCCCTTGTTGCTTTTAATATTTTATCTTTGTCTTTAATTTTTCTCAGTTTGATTACTATGTGTCTTGGTATGTTCGTCCTTGGTTTTTTCCTGACTGGGACTCTCTGTGCTTCCTGGACTTGGTTGACTATTTCCTTTCCCATGTTCAGGGAGCTTTCAGCTATTATCTCCTCAAATATTTTCTCGGGTCCTTTCTCTCTCTCTTTTCTCCTTCTGGGACCCCTATAATGTGAATGTTGGTGCATTTAATGTTGCCCCAAGGAGGCTTAGGTTGTCATCATTTTTTTTCATTCCTTTTTCTATATTCTGTTCTGTGACAGTGATTTCCACCATTCTTCCCTCCTGGTCATTTATCTGATCTTCTGCCTCAGTAATTCTGCTATTGATTCCTTCTAGTGTATTATTCACCTCCGTTTCTTTGTTCATTAGTTCTTATAGGTATTTGGTAAACATTTCTTGCATCTTCTCCATTGTTTTCCCGAGATCCTGGATCATCTTCACTATCATTATTCTGAATTATTTTTGGGGAAAGTTGTCTATCTCCACTTCATTTAGTTGTTTTTCTGGGGAGTTGTCTTGTGCCTTCATCTGGCACATAAGTTTCTGCTTTTTCATCCTGCGTAACTTTCTGTAATGTGGTTTTTGGTCTAGCCACTGTGGGATTGTGGTTCTTCTGCTTCTTCTGTCTGCCCTCTGATAGAGGAGGCTAAGAAGCTGGTGTAAGCTTCCTGATGGGAGGGACCAGTGATAGGAAAAACTGGATCTTGCTCTGATGGGCAGGGCCTTACTCAATAAAGTTTTAATCCAATTATTTGCTGATGAGTGAGGTTGTGCTCTCTCCCTGGTAGTGGTTTGGCCTTAGGCAACCCAGCCCTGAGGTCTACAGGGCTCTATGGTAGGGTCAATGGTGACCTCCAAAAGGCCTTAAACTGATGGGGACCTTCCAGGACCACTGCTTCCACCACTCCTGTCCCTGTGGTGAGCCACTGCTAACCCACATCTCCACAGGAGACCCCCAATACTAACAGGTAGTTTTGGTTCAATCTCCTGTGAGGTCACTGCTCCTTTCCTCTGGGTCTTGGTGCATGCAAGATTTTGTGCCCTCCAAGACTGGTTCCCTGTTTCCCCCAGTACTGTGGAAGACCTATAATCAAATCCTACTGGCCTTCAAGGTCAAATTCTCTGGGGATTCCCAGTCCCTTTGTTGGGTCCCCAGGGTAGGAAGCCTGACATGGGGTTCAGAACCATCACAATAGTGGGAAATCTCTTTGGTATTATATTTCTCCAGTTTGTGGATCACTCACCTGGTGGGTATGGGATTTGATTTTATCATGATTATGCCCCTACCATCTTGTTGCAGCTTCTTCTTTGTCTTTGGACATGGTGTATCCCTTTTTGGTGGGCTTCAGCACCCTCCTGTCGATGGTTTTTCAACAGCTGGATGCAGTTTTGGTGTACTCATAGGAGGAGATGAGTGCACATCCTTCTACTCTACTATCTTGAACTGGAAGCGAAAAACTACTAGATCTTGAAAGTGAAATGGGAAAAGCTGGAATTACATCTGAGAACTTTAGCAAGCTTTACTCAGCAATTGATATACTGCTAGACAGAAAAACAGCATGAATACAGTAAAACCAACCAACATAATCTAAATGACATTCATAAACCACTCCACTCAACAAGAGCAGAACAGACATCTTTTCAAGCACCTATAAGACAGCCACAAAAATAGACCATATACTGGGCCATAAAACAATCCTCAACACATTTTTTAAGACTAATATTATACATAATGTGTTCTTTAAACAGAATGGAATCAAATGAGAAATCAATACGAGAAAGACAAGAGAAAAATATCTAAAGGCTTAAAAGTGAAACAATACACTTCCAAATAATCCATGGGACAAGGAGAAAGTCTCAAAGGAAATTCAAAAATACATATAACTAAGTAAAATAAAAGCACATCATATTCAAATTTGTGGGATGCAGCTAAAATAGTGGTTACAGCAACATTTTTAGTATTGGAAATATAGTGTCCATCAATGGATAAATGGGTAAAAAAAAAAAAAGAGGCAGAATATATATATATATATAATGGAATATTATTCAGCCATGAGAGAGAAGGATATCCTGCCATTTGTGACAACATGGATGGAAATTGAGGGTGTGATGCTAAGTGAGATAAATCAGACAAAGAAAAATACATGTATGATATCACTTACATGTATAATCTAAGAAAAATCAAACTCATAAAAACAGAGAGTAAAATGATAGCTACCAGGGGACAGTGGGTGGGGGATAAGATAGTTGCTGTTTAAGGGTACAAATTTGTAATGAATTAGTGCTATAAATAAGCCCTGGAAATCTAATGCACAGTGTAGTGAACATAGACAATGCTGTATATAATACAATTGTATAGCACAGGGAACTTTGCTCAGTATTATGAAAGTGAAAGTGAAAGTTTCTCAGTCTTGTCTGACTCTTTGCAACCCCATGGACCATACAGTCCATGGAATTCTCCAGGTCAGAATATAGGAGAGGGTAGCCTTTCCTTTTCCAGGGGATCTTTCCAACCCAGGGATTGAACCCAGGCCTCCGACATTGCAGGCAGATTCTTACCAGCTGAGCCACAAGGGAAGCCCAAGAATACTGGAGTGTGTAGCTTATTCCTTCTCCAGTGGATCTTCCTGAGCCAGGAATCGAACTGGGGTCTCCTGGATTGCAGGTGGATTCTTTACCAACTAAGCTGTCAGGGAAGCCTGCTCAATATTATGTAACAACCTAAATGGAAAAGAATTTGAAAAAAAATAGATACATGTATATGTATAATGAATCACTTTGCTATACACCTGAAATCAACACAACCTTGTTAATCAACTAAGCTCCAATATAAAATAAAAGTTTTAAAAAATAAAATAGAATATATTTTATTATATTAAGAAAATGACCTGAGGCAAAAGACCTATATTCTGAAAAATATAAGGCACTGATGAAAGATATCAAAGATGACACTAATAGATGGAAAGATATACCATGCCCTTGGATTGGAATAATTAACATTTTCAAAATTACTGTGCTACTCAAGGCAACCTACAGATTCAATGCAATCCCTATCAAATTATCAATGGCATTTTTCACAGAACTAGAACAACAAAAAATTTTAATTTGTATGGAAACACAAAAGATCCTAAATACCCAAAGCAAGCTTGATAAATTAAAATGGAACTGGGGGAATCAGGCTCCCTGAGTTCAGGTTATACTCTGAAGCTACAGTCATCAAAACAGTATGGTACTGGCATAAAGACAGAAATATGGATCAATGGAGCAAAATGGAAAACCCAGAGATAAACCCATGCACCTAAGGTCAATTAATCTACAACAAAGGAGAGAATAAAACTATACAATGGAGAAAAGACAGTCTCTTCCATAAACACTGTTGGGAACACTAGACAGCTACATACAAAAGAATGAAACTAGAACATTCTTTAACATCATACACAAAAATAAACTTAAAATGGATTAAAGACCTCAGAGTAAAACTCAATAGTATAAAAGTCTTAGAGGAAAACATAGGCAAAACACACTTTGACATAAATCACAGCAATATCTTTTTTTATCTATCTCCTAGAGTAATGGAAATAAAAGCAAAAATAAACAAATGGGACCTAGTTAAACTCAAAAGCATTTGCACAGCAAAGGAAACCATACACAAAATGAAAAGACAACCCACAGAATGGGAGAAAATACTTGCAAATGATGTGAATAACAGGGGATTAATCTCCAAAATAAGCTCATGCAGCTCAATATTGAAAAAGCAAACAACCCAATTAAACAATGGGCCAAGGACCTAAAAAAATATTTCTCCAAAGAACATATATAGATGGCCAACAAGCACATGAAAAGATACTCATTGTCACTAATTATTAGAGAAATGCAAATCAAAACTACAATAAGATACCACCTGACACTAGTCAGAACGGCCATCGTTTAAAAGTCTACAAATAACAAATACTATGGCAACCCACTCCAGTATTCTTGCCTGGAGAATCCCAATGACGGGGGAGCCTGGTGGGCTGCCGTCTATGGGGTCGCAAAGAGTCGGACACGACTGAAGTGACTTAGCAGCAGCAGCAGCAGCAGAGGTTGTATAGAGAGAAGGGAACCAACCCTCTTACACTGTTGGTGGGAATGTAAATTGGTACAGCAACTATGGAGAACAGTATGGAGGTTCCTTTAAATGCTAAAAATAGAGCTACCATATGATAGCTCCTGGAGAAATCCCAGAGCTGGAAAAAAACATGGCTCAAAAGGATATATGCATTGCAATGTTTATTGCAACACTGTTCACAATAGCCAAGACATGGAAGCAACCTAAATGTCTATGGATAGATGAATGGATAAAGAAGATGTGGTACACAACAAATGTGGAGAGGGTGTGGAGAGAAGGGAACCCTCCTACAGTGTTGGTGGGAATATAAACTGGTATGACCCCATGGGGAACGATATGGAGCTCCTTAAAAAACTAAAAATAGAACTACCATATGTCTCTGCAATCGGACTCCTAGGCATATATCTGGAGAAAAACATAATCCAAAAGGTGACATGCACCACAATGATTACTGCAGCACTGTTTACAATAGCCAAGACATGGAAACAACCTAAATGTCCATCAACAGAGGAATGGATAAAAATTTGTTACATATATACAATAGAATATTGCTGTTGTTGTTCAGTCGCTAAGTTGTGTCCAGCTCTTTGCTCTCTCCTGGGCTGCAGCACACCAAGCTTCCCTGTCACTGTCTCCCAAAGTTTGCTCAGATTCAAGTCCATTGAGTCAGTGATGCTATCTAACCATTACTCAGCCATTAAAAAGAATTAAATAATTCCATTTGCAGCTATATGGATGGACCTACAGAGTGTCATAGTAAGTAAGTCAGAGAAGGAGAAATATGGCATGACATCCCTTATATGTGGAATTTAAAAAGAAATGATACAAATGAACTTACTTACAAAACAGAAAGAGACTCACAGACTTATAAAACTAACTTATGATTGCCAGGGAGAAAGGTTAGGGACCTTGGGAAGGTCATGTAACGGGTAACCAAAAAGGACCTATTGTATAGCATATGGAATTCTGCTCAATGTTATGTGCCGGCCTTGATGGGAAGGGGAGGGGGGCTTACAGGAGAATGGATACTTGTATACGTATGGTTGAGTCCTTCACTCTTCTCCTGAGACTACCACTACATTTTTAATCAGCTATACCTCAATACAAAATAAAAAGTTTAAAGTTTGGATTTTAAAAATGTGGTATATATACACCATGGACTATTACTCAGCCATTAAAAAAGAATGAAACAATGCCATTTGCAGCAATATGGATAGACCTGGAAATACCATACTAAGTGAAGTAAGTCAGACAAAGTAAGACAAATATATGATATTGCTTATATGTGGAATATAAAAAATGACACAAATGAATTTATTTACAGAATAGAAACAGGCACATAGATTTAAAAAACAAACTCTGGTTACCAAAGGTGGTGGGGAGGAATAAATTGGGAGTTTGAGACTGATATACACACTACTATATTTAAAATAGATAACCAACAAGGACCTACTCTATAGCACAAGGAACTTTGCTCAGTATTTTGTAATAATCTAAATGAGGAAAGAATTTGAAAATGAATAGATACAGGTATATATGTATATGTATATATGTATATTTTAGGGCTCCTCTATATTGAAGCAGATATGTCTCAGACGGTAAAGAATCTACCTGCAATGCAGGAGATCTGAGTTCAGTCCCTGGGTTGGGAAGATCCCCTGGAGAAGGAAATGGCAACCCACTCCAGTATTCTTGCCTGAAGAATTCCATGGATAAAGGGGCCTGGTGGGTTACAGTCCTTGGGGTCGCGGAGATTGACGCAGCTGAGCAACTGAAACACACACATAGGTCTTTCCAGGTGGCCCTAATGGTAAAGAACCTGCCTGCCAACGAAGGAGACATAAGAGATGTGGATTCAATTCCTGGGTCAGAGAGATCCCCTGGAGGAGGACACAGCAACCCACTCCAGTATTCTTGCCTGTAGAATCCTGGCAGGCTCTAGTCCATAGTGTTGCAACGAGTCAGACATGACTGATTGACTTAGCATGCACACAAGCACATATATTATAAATATAGTAAATAATGTTTACAAGAAAAAATTTTAATAGTTAAAACTCAGTTAAAAAAAAAAAATACTGAAAGCCTGTTAGGAAGCTGATCCCAAGGAAAACATTAGAATCTGCTCAATCAGGGTGATCATCATTGTGGTCACTAAGGAGACAATCATGGGAACTTGTCCACAAATCTCTAACAGCCGGGAAAATAGACTCCACAAACAGATGGTGTGATGGCTATAGGGTCAAAGCTGTATATGGTATGAACCCTGGAGAAGGAGTGGGTCAAGGGTGCTATGAACCTGAATCCTGATGGGAATGTGAGCTAAAGGCCTGGGACTCATAGGCCTCTTAGAGAATATTTTGAAGATCTGGGACCATGTGCCAGAACAATGCACATGTGTGAGCATACAAGTACACACACATAGACTGTCATAACAGCATCAAGCCCAGTCACGAATCCCCCTCACACTGAGGACCAGGAGCAGCTTCACAGCTGAGGCAATGATGGGCCGAGGAATGGCACTGGAAGAAGCACCCCTCCACATGGGAAGATGCTGAACAGCATGGCTGCAGAAGGCACAGCAATATGAGGTACCATGGCCCAGGTGGCACTGAGGGCCCACTGCAGAGTAGAATGGCAAGGGAGTGATGATTTGGGCCCCAGATCAGGAAGATTTGAAAAGATAGAAAAGGTCAATGAAACTAAAAGTCTATTTTTTGAAAAGATGAACAAAATTGGTAAATTTTAGTCAGCCTCAAGGAAAAAGGGTGAGGACTCAAGTCAATAAAATCAGAAATGAAGAAGTTACGACAGACAACACTAATACAAAGAATCTTAGGAGACTACTATGAACAACTCTGTGCAAATAAAATGCGCAGTCTAGAAAGTGAAAGTTGTGTCTGACTCTTTGGGACCCCACAGACTATACAGTCCGTGGAATTCTCCAGGCCAGAATACTGGACTGGGTAGCCTTTCCGTTCTCCAGGGGAACTTCCAAAATGAGGGATCGAACTTAGGTCTCTTGCATTGCAGGCAGATTCTTTACCAGCAGAGCCACAAGGGGAATCCCAAGAATACTGGAGTGGGTAGCCTATCCCTTCTCCAGCAGATCTTCCTGACCCAGGAATTGAACCAGGGTCTCCTACATTTCAGGCAGATTCTTTACCAACTGAGCTATGAGGGAAGCCCAAACAATCTAGAAGAAACATAAATTCTTAGAAATGTACACTCTCCCAAGACTAAAGCAGGAAGAAAAAAAAATATGAATGGACCAATTACCAGTAATGATGTTGAGTCAGTAATTTAAAAACTCCCAACCAGGACCAGATGGCTTCACAAGTGAATTCTAACAAACATTTAGAGAAGAGTTAAAAGCTATCCTTCTGAAATGATTCCAAAAAACTACAGAGGAGGGACCATTTCCAAATTCTTTCTATGAGGCCATCATCCTCTGATACCAATACCAGAAAGATATCACACAAAAAAGAATATTACAGGCCAATATCACTGATAAATACATATGTAAAAATCCTCAACAAAATGTTAGTAAACTGAATCCAGCAATGCATTAGAAAGATCATACACCATGATCAAGTGAGGCTTATCCTAGCGATGCAAGGATTTTTCAATACCTACAAATTAATCAATGTGATTGTTGTTGTTCAGTAACTCAGCTGTGTCCCACTCTTTGCAACCCCATGGACTGACTGCAGCATGCCAGTCTTCCCTGTCCTTCACTATCTCCCTGAGTTTGCTCAAACTGATGTCCATTGAATAGATGATACCATCCAACCATCTCATCCTCTGTCCCACCCTTCTCTCCCTGCCCTCAATATTTCCCACCATCAGGGTCTTCTGCAATGAGCTCTTCGCATCAGCTGGCCAAAGTATTGGAGCTTCAGCTTCCGCATCAGTCCTTCCAATGAATATTCAGGATTGATTTCCTTTAGGATTGACTGGTTTGATCTTGCAGTTCAATGGATTCTCAAGAGTTTTTCCCAACACCACAGTTCAAAAGCATCAAATCTTCAGCATCCAGCCTTCTTTATGGTCTAGCTCTCATATCTGTATATGACTACTGGAAAAACCCTAGCTTTGACTATATGGACTTTGTCAGCAAAGTGTTGTCTCTATTTTTTATATACTGTCTAGGTTCATCATAGCTTTTCTTCCAAGGAGCAAGTGTCTTTTAAATTCATGGCTGCAATCACCATCCACAGTGATTTTGCAGCTCCAAAAAATAAAGTCTGTCACTGTTTCCATTGTTTCCTGTTTCCATTGTTTCCCCATTTATTCGCCATGAAATGATGGGATTGGATGCCATGATCTTAGCTTTTTGAATGTTGAGTTTTGAGCCAGCTTTCTTACTTTTCTCTTTCACATTCATCAACAGGCTCTTTAGTTCCTCATTGCATTCTACCATTAAGGTGGTGTCATCTGCATATCTGAGGTTATTTATATTTCTCCCAGCAATCTAGATTTCACTTTAGCTTCATGCAGCCCAGCATTTTGCATGATGTTCTGTGCATATAAGTTAAATAAGCAGGGTGACAATATACAGCCTTGACGTATTTCTGTCCCAATTTTGAGCCAGTCCATTATTCCATGTCTGGTTCTAACTGTTGCTTCTTGATCTGCATACAGGGTTCTCAGGATGCAGGCAAGGTGGTCTGATATTCCCATCTCTTTAAAAAATTTCCAAAATTTGTTGTGATCCACAGTCAAAGGCTTTACCATAGTCAATGAAGCAGAAGTAAATGTTTTCTGGAATTCCCTCGCTTTCTCTATGGTTCAGCAATTGCTGGTAATTTGATCTCTGATTCCTCTGCCATTTCTGAACCCAGCCTGTACATCTGGGAGTTCTTGATTCAAGAACTGCGGAAGCCTACCTTGAAGGATTTTGAGCATAGCCTTCTAGCATAGGAAGTGAGTGTGATTGTCTGGTAGTCTGAATATTCTTTAGTACTGTCCTTCTTGGGAATTGGTATGAAAATTGACATTTTCCAGTTCTATGGCTACTGCTCAGTTTTCCACATTGCAGACATATTGAAGTGAAGTGACGTCGCTCAGTCATGCCCAACTCTTTGCGACCCCGTGGACTATAGCTTACAAGGCTTCTCTGTTCATGGAATTTTCCAGGCAAGAGTACTGGAATGGGTTGCCATTTCCTTCTCCAGGGGATCTTCCCGACCTAGGGATCGAACCCAGTTCTCCCACATTGCAGGCAGACGCTTTACCGTCTGAGTCACTAGGGAAGCCTCTGAGCCACCAGGGAAGCCATATTGAGTTCAGGATGTTATCTAACCATCTTATTCTCTGCTACTCTCTTCTTACACCTTCAATGTTTCCCAGGCTCAGAGTCTTTTCCAGTGAATTGGTCCTTCACATCAGGTGGCCAAAGTATTGGAGCTTCAACTTTAGGATCAGTCCTTCCAATGACTACTCAGGGTTGATTTCCTTTAGGACTGACTGGTATGATTTCTTTGCAGTCCATGGGACTCTCAAGAGTCTTCTCCAGCACCACAATTTGAAAGTGTCAATTCTTCACCACTCAGCCTTTTTTAGGGTCCAACCTTCGCACCTGTACATGAGTCCTGGGAAAACGATAGTTTTGACTATACAGACCTTTGCAAACGAAGTGATATCTTTGCTTTCCAATGTATTGTCTTAGTTTGCTTTCTTTCCAAGGAGCAAATATCTTTTAATTTTGTGGCTGTAGTCACTGTCCACAGTGATTTTGGGGTCCAAGAAAACAAAATCTGTCACTGGCTCCACATTTTCCCCTTCTATTTGCCAGGAAGTGATGAGATCAAATGCCATGATCTTAGTTTTTTGAATGTTGAGTTTCACACCAGCTTTTTCACATTCCTCTTTCCCCCTCATCCAGAGGCTCTTTACAGCTGATCTCTAGAACTTATTTAACTTGCATAACTCAAAACTTTACCTCTGTTGAATAGAAACTCATTTCTCCCCACCCCACCCCTGGCAGCCTCCATTCTCTGAGTCTATTAATCTATTAGATATGTCACGAGAGTAGAATCATGAAGTATTTGTCCTTTTGTGACTGGCTTCTTTTGTAGTATAATGTCCTCAAGGTTCATCCATGTTGTCACATATGGTAAGATTTCCCTCTTAATTTATAGCCAACATTGATTTGTCTATTCTCTATTTCACTTATCTCTGCTCTAGTTTTATTGTTTCCTTTTTCTACTAACTTAGGAGGGTAGAAACCAAAAGGAAGAAAGAATTCAAACTTGAAGCCTGGGAAAAGGAGACCTCAAGCACAGTAAGCAAAAAATAAATAAATAAATAATAAAGGCAGAGAAATACTACACAAATGAAGGAACAAACTAGAAACACAGAAGTCCAAATAAATGAAGAGGAAATAGGCAAACTACCTGAAAAAGAATTCAGAATAATGATAGTAAAGATGATAAAAAAAATGTTGAAAACAAAATGAAGAAAATACAAGAATCAATTAACAAAGACCTAGAAAAATTAAGGAATAAATATACAAAGACAAACAACACAATTACTGAAATTAAAAATACTTTAGAAGGAATCAATAGCAGAATACCTGAAGCAGAAGAACAAATCAGTGAGCTGGAAGATAAAATGGTGGAAATACCTTCTGAAGAAAAGAATAAAGTAAAAAGAATGAAAAGAACTGAAGATAGCCTCAGAGACCTCTGGGCCAATATCAAGTGCACCAACATTAGAATTATAGGGGTCCCAGAGGAAAGAGGAAAAGAAAGGGTGTGAGAAAATTTTTGAAGAGATTATAGTTGAAAATTTCCCCAACATGAAAAAGGAAATAGTCAATCAAGTACAAGAGGCACAAAGAGTCCCATACAGGATAAACCCAAGGAGAAACATGCCAGTTCAGTTCAGTTCAGTCACTCAGTCATGTCCGACTCTTTGCAACCCCATGAATCGCAGCACGCCAGGCCTCCCTATCCATCACCAACTCCCACAGTTCACTCAGACTCATGCCCATCGAGTCAGTGATGCCATCCAGCCATCTCATCCTCTGCCGTCCCCTTCTCCTCCTACCCCCAATCCCTCCCAGCATCAGAGTCTTTTCCAATGAGGCAACTCTTCGCATGAGGTGGCCAAAGTACTGGAGTTTCGGCTTTAGCATCAGTCCTTCCAAAGAAATCCCAGGGCTGATCTCCTTCAGAATGGACTGGTTGGATCTCCTTGCAGTCCAAGGGACTCTCAAGAGTCTTCTCCAACACCACAGTTCAAAGGCATCAATTCTTCGGCACTCAGCCTTCTTCACAGTCCAACTCTCACAACCATACATGACCACAGGAAAAACCATAGCCTTGACTAGATGGACCTTTGTTGGCAAAGTAATGTCTCTGCTTTTGAATACGCTATCTAAGTTGGTCATAACTTTCCTTCCAAAGAGTAAATGTCTTTTAATTTCATGGCTGCAGTCACCATCTTCAGTGATTTTGGAGCCCCCCAAAATAAAGTCTGACACTGTTTCCACTCTTTCCCCATCTATTTTCCATGAAGTGATGAAATCGGATGTCATGATCTTTGTTTTCTGAATGTTGAGCTTTAAGCCAACTTTTTCACTCTCCTCTTTCACTTTCATCAAGAGGCTTTTTAGTTCCTCTTCACTTTCTGCCATAAGGGTGGTGTCATCTGCATATCTGAGGTTAT
>SJYT01001532.1:0-82157 GCA_006410635.1 Cephalophus harveyi | reverse complement strand
ACTTCAGCTTCTTCAGCATTACTGGTTGGGGCATAGACTTGGATAACTGTGATATTGAATGGTTTTCCTTGGAGACGAACAGAGATCATTCTGTCATTTTTGAGATTGCATCCAAGTACTGCATTTCGGACTCTTTTGTTGACCATGATGGCTACTCCATTTCTTCTGAGGGATTTCTGCCCGCAGTAGTAGATATAATGGTCATCTGAGTTAAATTCACCCATTCCAGTCCATTTTAGTTTGCTGATTCCTAGAATGTCGATGTTCACCCTTGTCATCTTTTGTTTGACCACTTCCAATTTGCCTTGGATCATGGACCTGACATTCCAGGTTCCTATGCAGTATTGCTCTTTACAGCATCGGATCTTGCTTCTATCACCAGTCACATGCACAACTGGGTATTGTTTTCGCTTTGGCTCCATCCCTTCATTCTTTCTGGACTTATTTCTCCACTGATCTCCAGTAGCATATTGGGCACCTAATGACCTGGGGAGTTCCTCTTTTGGTATCCTATCATTTTGCCTTTTCATAATAAAACTAAAAGCTGGTTCTTTGAGAAGATAAACAAAATTGAAAAGCCTTTAGCTAGACTCATCATGAAAAAAGGAGGGAAGAATCCAATCAACAAAATTAGAAATGAAAAAGGAGAGGTTACAACAGACAACACAGACATACAAAAGATTATGAGACTATTATGAACAACTATATGGCAATAAAATGGATAACCTGGACGAAATGGACAGATTCTTAGAAAAGTTCAGTCTTCCAAGACTGAATCAGAAAGAAATAGAAACTATGAACAACCCAATTACAAGCTCTGAAATTGAAGCTGTGGTCAAAAATCTCCCAAAAAACAAAAGCCCAGGACCAGATGGCTTCACAGGAGAATTCTATCAGACGTTTACACAAGAGCTAATGCCCATCCAGGCTGTATAATGTCACCCTGCATATTTAACTTCTACGCAGAGTACATCATGAGAAACGCTGGACTGGAAGAAACACAAGCTGGAATCAAGATTGCCGGGAGAAATATCAATAACCTCAGATATGCAGATGACACCACCCTTATGGCAGAAAGTGAAGAGGAACTCAAAGACCTCTTGATGAAAGTGAAAGAGGAGAGTGAAAAAGTTGGCTTAAAGCTCAACATTCAGAAAACGAAGACCATGGCATCTGGTACCATCACTTCATGGGAAATAGATGGGGAAAGAGTGGAAACAGTGTCAGACTTTATTTTGGGGGGCTCCAAAATCACTGCAGATGGTGACTGCAGCCATGAAATTAAAAGACACTTACTCCTTGGAAGGAAAGTTATGACCAACCTAGATAGCATATTGAAAAGCAGAGACATTACTTTGCCAACTAAGGTCTGTCTAGTCAAGGCTTTGTCAGACTTTATTTTGGGGGGCTCCAAAATCACTGCAGATGGTGACTGCAGCCATGAAATTAAAAGACACTTACTCCTTGGAAGGAAAGTTATGACCAACCTAGATAGCATATTGAAAAGCAGAGACATTACTTTGCCAACTAAGGTCTGTCTAGTCAAGGCTATGGTTTTTCCAGTGGTCATGTATGGATGTGAGAATTGGACTGTGAAGAAGGCTGAGCGCCAAAGAATTGATGCCTTTGAACTGTGGTGTTGGAGAAGACTCTTGAGAGTCCCTTGGACTGCAAGGAGATCCAACCAGTCCATTCTGAAGGAGATCAGCCCTGGGATTTCTTTGGAAGCAATGATGCTAAAGCTGAAACTCCAGTATTTTGGCCACCTCATGTGAAGAGTTGACTCATTGGAAAAGACTCTGATGCTGGGAGGGATTGGGGGTAGGAGGAGAAGGGGACGACAGAGGATGAGATGGCTGGATGGCACCACTGACTTGATGGGCGTGAGTCTGAGTGAACTCCGGGACAGAGACAGATGGACAGAGAGGCCTGGCGTGCTGCCATTCATGGGGTCGCAAAGAGTCGGATACGACTGAGTGACTGAACTTAACTGAACTGAATGCCCATCCTTCTAAAACTCTTTCAGAAAACTGCAGAGGAAGGAACACTTCCAAACTCATTTTATGAGGCCACCATCTCCCTGATACCAAAACCAGACAAAGACAACACAAAAAAAGAAAACTACAGGCCAATATCACTGATGAACATAGATGCAAAAATCCTCAACAAAATTTTAGCAAACAGAATTCAGTAACATATCAAAAAGCTAGAACACTATGACCAAGTTGGATTTATTCCAGGAATGCAAGGATTCTTCAATATATGCAAATCAATCAATGTGATACACCATATTAACAAATTGAAAGATAAAAACCACATGATAATCTCAATAGATGCAGAAAAAGCCTCTGACAAAATTCAGCACCTATTTATGATTAAAGCTTCAAAAAATGGGCATAGAAGGAACATACCTCAACATAGTAAAGGCAATATATGATAAGCCTACAGCTAACATTATTCTCAATGGTGAAAAACTGAAAGCATTCCCCTTAAGACCAGGAAAAAGACAAGGGTGTCCACTTTCACCACTACTATTCAACATAGTTCTGGATAGCTATAGCAATCAGAGAAGAAAAATAAATAAAAGGAATCCAGATCAGAAAAGAAGAAGTAAAGCTCTCACTGTTTGCAGATGAAATGATAACTGTACATAGAAAACCCTAAAGATAGTATCAGAAAATTACTAAAGCTATCAGTGAATTTAGCAAGGTTGCAGGGTACAAAATCTATACATAGAAATCACTTGCATTTTGATATACTAACAATGAAAAATTAGAAAGAGAAATTAAGGAATCAATCCCATTCACCACTGCAACAAAAAAAAAAATTAAATATCTAGGAATAAACTTAACTAAGGAGACAAAAGAACTATACACAGAAAACTATAAGACACTGATGAAAGAAATAAAAGATAACATAAACAGATGGAGAGATATTCCATGTTCCTGGGTAAGAAGAATCAATATTGTAAAAATGACTATACTACCAAGTGCAATCAACAGATTCAATGCAATCCCTATCAAATTACCAATGGCACTTTTCACAGAACTTGAACAAAACTTTCACAACTCATATGGAAATACCAAAGAATAGCCAAAGCAGTCTTGAGAAAGAAGAATGGAGCTGGAGGAATCAACCTTCCTGACTTCAGATTATATTACAAAGCTACAGTCATCAAGACAGTATGGTACTGGCACAAAAACAGGAATATAGACCAATGAAACAAGACAGAAGGCCAAGAAATAAATCTATGCACCTATGGGTACTTTATTTTTTACAAAAGAGGTAAGAATATACAATGGGGCAAAGACAACCTCTTCAATAAATGGTACTGGGAAAACTGGACAACTACATGTAAAAGAATGAAATTAGAACACTTCCTAACAACATACACACACACCAAAAAAAACTCAAAATGGATTAAAGACCTAAATGTAAGACCAGAAACTATAAAACTCTTAGAGGAAAACATAGGCAGAACACTTGATGACATAAATCAAAGCCAGATCCTCTATGACCCAACCTCCTAGAGTAATGGAAATAAAAACAAAAGTAAACAAGTGGGACCTGATTAAAGGCTTTTGCACAGCAAAGGAAACTATCAGTTCAGTTCAGTTCAGTCACTCAGTCGTGTCCAACTCTTTGCAGCCCCATGAATCGCAGCACACCAGGCCTCCCTGTCCATCACCAACTCCTGGAGTTCACTCAGACTCGCGTCCATCAAGTCAGTGATGCCATCCAGCCATCTCATCCCCTGTCATCCCCCTCTCCTCCTTCCCCCAATCCCTCCCAGCATCAGAGTCTTTTCCAATGAGTCAGCTCTTCACATGAGGTGGCCAAAGTATTGGAGTTTCAGCTTTAGCATCATTCCTTCCAAAGAACACCCAGGACTGATCTCCTTTAGAATGGACAGGTTGGATCTCCTTGCAGTCCAAGGGACTCTCAAGAGTCTTCTCCAACACCACAGTTCAAAAGCATTAATTCTTCAGTGCTCAGCTTTCTTCACAGTCCAACTCTCACATCCTTACATGACCACTGGAAAAACCATAACCTTGACTAGACGGATCTTTGTTGGCAGTGATGTCTCTGCTTTTCAATATGCTATCTAGGTTGGACATAACTTTCCTTCCAAGGAGTAAGTGTCTTTTAATTTCATGGCTGCAGTCACCATCTGCAGTGATTTTGGAGCCCCCAAAAATAAAGTCTGACACTGTTTCCACCATTTCCCCATGTATTTTCCATGAAGTGATGGGACCAGAAACCATGATCTTCGTTTTCTGAATGTTGAGCTTTAAGCCAACTTTTTCACTCTCCTCTTTCACTTTCATCAAGAGGCTTTTTAGTTCCTCTTCACTTTCTGCCATAAGGGTGGTGTCATCTGCATATCTGAGGTTATTGATATTTCTCCTGGCAATCTTGATTCCAGCTTGTGCTTCTTCCAGTCCAGCATTTCTCATGATGTACTCTGCATAGAAGTTAAATAAGCAGGGTGACAATATATAGCCTTGACGTACTCCTTTTCCTATTTGGAACCAGTCTGTTGTTCCATGTCCAGTTCTAACTGTTGCTTCCTGACCTGCATATAGGTTTCTCAAGAGGCAGGTCAGTTGGTCTGGTATTCCCATCTCTTTCAGAATTTTCCACAGTTTATTGTGATCCACACAGTGAAAGGCTTTGGCACCTTTTAGTTATCCCCTTTTCCTACCAGCATCAGGGTCTTTTCCAAGGAGTCAGCTCTTCTCATCAGGTGGCTAAAGTACTAGAACTTTAGCTTCAGTATGAGTCCTTCCAATCAATATTCAGAGTTGATTTCCTTTAGGGTTGACTGGTTTGATCTCCTTGCAGTCCAAGGGACTCTCAAGAGTCTTTTCCAACACCACAGTTCAAAAGTGTCAATTCTTTGGCAATTAGCCTTCTTTATGGTCCAACTCTCAACTCTAACATCTGTACATGACTACTGGAAAAACCATAGCTTTGACTATACAGATGTTTCCATGGTTCACCCATTTTCAATCTACTCATCTGGGTCTGATCTGTGGCTGTTTCCAGTCACCAGTCCCCCTGATTCAATCATACTAGTGAGTAGTACACATTACTCAGGACACTCTGCAGAAACAGGAGGGGAAGGAGCATAGATGTCCCTATTACCACTTCCTCACTATGATGGTTGCAGTCCCATAAAAATCTGTACAGAGGGTAGAGTAGATGCTATCTGTCCCAATTACAGATAAAACTGAGATGTACAAAGTAATTGCTACTTGCTAAGACCATAAAACAGGCAGTTGGTGGCTGTGAAAGGTCTGAGGACCCAGGACATCTGGTCCCTAAGTTGGAGCACTCTCCCACAGCTGGCTTACACTGCCATGGGACAGAGCAAGCAGAAAATGTGACCTTGACTTCTTCACTTCTTAATCATCCAGACTCCATCATCTCTCACTGTTGAAGGAAGAGCTCTTTCCTATTCATTGTCCTGAGGAGGGCAAACAACAAACAAATTAGCTAAACAGGCCAATTCTGAACAAAGTTCCAAAGGAAAGGCTTTTTATTTGTTTGTTTTCTTGCTGGGTTTGAACCTCTCCCAGGACCCTTTATGTCTACCAGAAATGCTTTCTTAATTCCTGAAAGGTCTTTTTGGTAGAGATAGTGGAGGAAAGAAAGAGCCCTGGCTCTCAGGCAGATATGCCTCTAAAAACCTCATTCATCTTGCTACAGTTTTTCTTTTTTTAAAAAAGTAGGACTATATCCTAAGAGAATATATGTTGAAGAAGACTCCTGAGAGTCCCTTGGACTGCAAGGAGATCAAATCAGTCAATCCTAAAGGAAAGTAACACTGAATATTCATTGGAAGGAATGATGCTGAAGCTGAAACTCCCAATACTTTGGCCACCTGGTGCGAAGAACTGACTCATTGGAAAAGACCCTGATGCTGGGAAAGATTGATGATAGGAAGAGAAGGGGATGACAGAGGATGAGATGGTTGGATGGCATCACTGACTCAATGGACATGAGTTTCAGCAAACTCTGGGAGATGGTGAAGGAGAGGGAAGCCTGGCGTGCTGCAGTCCACGGAGTCACAAAGAGTCGGACAGGACTGAGTGACTGAATGACAACAATATCCTAAGAGAAGTCTTAAAATGGGTAAATGATTTTATCCTCTTTTTCACAGGCGTTTGCATTTTAAAAGAGGAAGACCAAGATTCTGGAATTGGCTTCGCCAATGGCAGTGCTATTTGCATTAACCAAGAAAGAGAAGGGACGGCAGAGGTCAGAGATCGTCCCAGCTAATGGTTAACCCCTATTTGACCACAGGCCAGTCCAGCAGCCAAGAAGAGCTTCGGGAAGGAGGAAGGGAAGGAGCCCCCACTGTAGAAGCACCACATTGGGGAATGTCACCCTCTTGGTTTAATCTCTCTGACTAGCATACTGGTTGGGGTGGGAGGTAGGTGAAGAAGAACAAAAACACTTTAAGAGAAGTCTGAGGATCTATCTTGCTTTCTGAAATCAAATCCAAAGTTGACATCCTACTGTATAGAACATGGAACTTTACTCAATGTTCTGTGGCAGCCTGGATCGGAGGGAAATTTGGAGGAGAATGGATTCTTGTATGGCTGAATCCCTTCGCTATTCACCTGAAACTATCACAACATTGTTAATCAGCTATGCTGCTGCTAAGTCACTTCAGTCGTGTCCGACTCCGTGCAACCCACAGACGGCAGCCCACCAGGCTCCCCCATCCCTGGGATTCTCCAGGCAAGAGTACTGGAGTGGGGTGCCATCACCTTCTCCATGTTAATCAGCTATGAAATGAAGTGGCTCAGTCGTGCCTGACTATTTGCGACCCCATGGACAGTAGCCTGCACCAAGCTCCTCCATCCATGGGATTTTCTAGGCTAGAGTACTGGAGTGGGTTGCTGTTTCCTTCAGGGAATCTTCCCAACCCAGGGATCGAACCCAGGTCTCCTGCATTGTAGACAGACCCTTTACCATCTGAACCACCAGGGAAGTCCCTTAATCAGCTATACTCCAATGTAAAATAAAAAGTTCAAAAATAAAGTTAACGTTCAAAAGGAAAAAAAAACATCCCACAGACGGCAGCCCACCAGGCTCCCCCATCCCTGGGATTCTCCAGGCAAGAGTACTGGAGTGGGGTGCCATCACCTTCTCCATGTTAATCAGCTATGAAATGAAGTGGCTCAGTCGTGCCTGACTATTTGCGACCCCATGGACAGTAGCCTGCACCAAGCTCCTCCATCCATGGGATTTTCTAGGCTAGAGTACTGGAGTGGGTTGCTGTTTCCTTCAGGGAATCTTCCCAACCCAGGGATCGAACCCAGGTCTCCTGCATTGTAGACAGACCCTTTACCATCTGAACCACCAGGGAAGTCCCTTAATCAGCTATACTCCAATGTAAAATAAAAAGTTCAAAAATAAAGTTAACGTTCAAAAGGAAAAAAAAACAGAACACAGCAGTGATTCACTGATTTCTTCTGAATCATTGATGAGCAACAGGTTCCCTTTCACTCCTCCTCACCTTCAGTTTTCTGGAGATTGTTTGTGTCTTAATTCTTCTCGCTGCATCCAGAGACAGCAGTTGCTTTGCACAATTCTTGACTCTTGAACAAAGCTGAAGGCATGCTGGACTGAGGATGAGGCCTTGCACCAGGGTGTGGGCTCCCCTCCCCTATCTGCTATCCACCCTCACCCAAGCCTGAGACAACAGGGCAGCCGCTCAGGGAAGTGAGGTCAGCCTGATGGTTCCTTGTTGCCTTCTCTTTGCTTTTTCTTCCAACTGCCTCAAGAGATTTCTTGTTAAACTATCCATGATTTTAGAACCACCTGCTGCCAGTCAACATGAGACAGGAATAAAGTTGACCGACAGTTCAGTCCTTGTCACTGAATCTCAACCAGGAGTCGGTCTCAAGTCTAGTCACAGGTGTCCCTTATAAAAGACACACAGAGGAAAGACAGAGAGGAGGAGGAGGAGGAAATGTGACCACAGAGGCAGAGATCAGGGTGATACAACTGCAAGCTCAGGAAAGCACAAGATGCTGTCAGAGACAAGGAGCAGAATTCCCCCAGAGTCTGCAGGGAACATCACCCTGCTTCTTCCATATTTTCAACTTCTGGCTTTAGGACTATAAGGGAATAAATCTCTGTTGTTTTAAGCCACCTGAATGGTGGCAATTGGTTGCTCTGATAAAATACAAGTAAAAGACGGTACCAGTGCCCAAAGTGAATTCAAGGTTTGGGAAGTCGTGTGGTGCCCCACAGGTGCACACACCTCACTAGTAAGTGATGGTGGTTATTTAAGAACCAAATAACATGGGGGTTTTTGTTTGTTTGGGCTTCCCCAGTGGCTCAGATGGTAAAGAATCTCCCTGAAATGCAGAAGACCTCTGTTCAATTTCTGGGTGAGAAAGAACCCCTGGAGAAGGGAATGGCTACCCACTCCAGTATTCTTGCCTGGAGAATCCAATGGACAGGGGAACCTGGCAGGCTATAGTCCATAGGGTCACAAAGAGTCAGACACAACTGAGCGACTAACACTTACTTACTTTGTTTGTTTGTTTTTGCTTTGGCCACACTGCATGTGGCTTGTGGGATCTTAGTTCCCCTACCACAGGGATGGAACCCTCAGCGAAAGTGCTGAGTCTTAACCACTGGACTGCCAGGGAATTCCCAAGAACTTTTTTTTCTTCGTTGAATTTATTTGTATTGGTTTTTCAAATGGTGGACATGTTGCTAGGATCTAAGTACACACTAAAATGTTTGCATATCATTACTCAACAAATAAAATTTTTATTTTTAGGCCTTTCTTTTTGGCCTAGGGATATTGTGAAGAAATTCCTGAGACAGTATGCTGTGAAACAAGGAAGTGCAGGAAATTCTGACACTGGATGCTGGTGTCAGAAGCCCAGGTTCCCTGGCTTTTGCTGCATTTCATCCCTAACAGACTGCCTTCTTACACGTGGTCCAAGGAGGCCCACTACCTTGAAAGGAGAAGAGGAAAAGGGAGGCATACTCCTTCCCTTAAGGGTCATCCTGGTAGATGGACTCATCACATTTGTTCCCAATCCACTGGCCAGAAGGAAGTTGTGTGGCCATGCCTAACTGGAAGGGAGGCAGGGACATGCAAACTGTCCCTTAGGTCGCTGTGTGCCAGATAACAGTGGGGGTTATTGGTGTGCACAAGAACTAGAGAATGATTATAAGGGATGAGCTTGTTGTCTCTGGCTCTGAGATGATGGAAAGCACGGAGCTGTATTCCTTCTTTCTTGATAAGTGGTGATGTTACCCACAGTAATATTCATCACTAAACATACTGAAAGAGAGCACAATAAAATCAGTTGAAATACTGAGGAAACCAACAAAAAAGGCACACAGAGTCCAGTATATGTAGTAGGCACCTCACAGAGACAGCACAATAAGAGTTTTATTGTTTTAGTTTTGTTTGGGAGGGGGGTTGTCCTTTAGAATTTGCTGGGAAAGATTGAAGGCAGGAGGAGAAGCGGACGACAGAGGATGAGATGGTTGGATGGCATTACCGACTCAATGGACACAAGTTTGAGCAAACTCCCAGAGATGGTGAAGGACAAGGAAGCCTGGCATGCTGCAGTCCATGAAGTCGTAATGAGTCAGACATGACTGAGTGACTGAACAACAAAGAAGTTATCGACAGTCTTCTGTCTACAGAGATAAAAATATTTTGGAGAATAGCCTTTTGTTATTATAAGAGCTACCCTCTTTTTATAAGGCCAGACAGTAATAGATTGTGTCTTTGATTTGACAAGGCTTGCTATTACCTATTAATTGCTTCCCCAACCACTTGTTTATATGCTAATTTTAACATAAGTGTTAGTCACTCAGTCGTGTCCGACTCTTTGTGACCCCATGGACTGCAGCCCACCAGGTTCCTCTGTCCATGAGATTTTCCAGGCAAGGATACTGGAGTGGGTTGCCATTTCCTTCTCCAGGTTATCTTCCCAACCCAGGGATCGAACCTGGGTCTCCTGCACTGCAGGCAGATCCTTTAGCAACTGAGCTACAAGGGAAGCCCCTTATTCTTATTTTAACATAAGAACCAACAATTATCTTCTTCTTTTTTTTTTTTTTTTTTTTGAGACTAAAAATTATTAAAAATATTGAATGAATGACAATGACCTAGACCAAAAGTTGATGACAGGGTAAGGCAGTGGGTTCTCAGATTTTAGAGTTACTGTTTCTTTTCTTTTCATTTCTTTATTTTTGGTGGCACTGGGCCTTTGTTGCTGCACGCAGGCTTTCTCTAGTTTTCGTGCTCAGGCTTCTCATTGCGATGGCTTCTCTTGCTGCAGAGCGTGGGCTCTAGGCACGCATGGGCTCGGTAGTTGTGGTGCATGGGCCTAACTGCCCCAGGGCCTGTGAGATCTTCCTGGACCAGGGATGGACCCCATGACCCCTGCATTAGTAGGCAGATTCTTAACCGCTGGTCCACCAGGGAAGTCCCAGTTCTCAGGTTTCAAAAATTCACTATGAGAGTAGAGGTTGACTGGCTCTTCTGCCAACATTTAGATACTCAAGGGGAACATTTGCCTGAGTGGGTAAGGCTTCAACCCTACCACCTGGCAAATGCGCTTCCACCCTAGAAGAGGCCCTGTGCGGAGAGAGTCAGAATAGTTCCCATTAACCTTACCGTGTCCCCTCCCTTTTCCCCAGCAAGGGGCCCTTCCTCTGCTCTACTTGTGCCAGTGCTCCTTCCCACCTCAGCTTTCCCTGGATTTGCTGCTGCCCTCACAGAGGGGTGACAAGGATGAACTTTTGACCTGCTATGTTCCTCATTTCCTTACACCCAGACTAGATGTAGAAAACCTGCTGCCGCTGCTGCTAAAGCTTCAGTCATGTCCGACTCTGTGCGACCCCATAGACAGCAGCCCACCAGGCTCCACCGTCCCTGGGATTCTCCAGGCAAGAACACTGGAGTGGGTTTCCATTTCCTTCTCCAATGCATGAAAGTGAAAGTGAAGTTGCTCAGTCGTGCCCGACTCTTAGTGAGCCCATGACTGCAGCCTACCAGGCTCTTCTGTCCATGGGATTTTCCAGGCAAGAGTACTGGAGTGGAGTGCCATTGCCTTCTCCGGTAGAAAGCTTAGGAATGGCTAAAGCACATTGCAGTGTAAAAGAACTTATAACCTGACACTAAACTTGGCCATTTCCAGAGTCCTAGGTCATGAGACCTTTGCTTATGCTCCTGCTACCGGCACATCCTTACCAAATAACACATCCCTCACTCTAGGAATGCTCTCCTATCAATCCTTCACAAGCCAGGCCCCATAAATCATGCACAGTGGTCATCTATTTCAGGACAAATCCCATGTTCCTTTATTCAAGATCACAGAAGCTAGTGTGACAGAAGACCAAGGGGATGCGACCAGGCCTCAGTGGCTCCCACCCCACCCCACCCCACCCTCTCAACACAAAAAGATACACAACCTTTGAGCCTTTCTTCTGCCTGACCCTGTGTGGCCAATTCCCCACTCAGTTCTCCTGAGCAGAAACCTGGAAGTTTTTCAGAACATGTAGGTCATCAAATTACCTTTTAACCTTCTTACATTTTATCCATGAGAAGTAAATAGCCAAGACTTCAGGTACACAGAGAAATGTGCTGGGCCCCCTCTGGCCTGTCTGGTGCGGGAAATGCAGTCTCAAGTAATACTGAGGCGTTTCTACAGCATGGCCTGGGATGGGCCTTAGTACTGGGGGTTTGGTCGTCTTCCAAGACCACCCACCCATGTGAGTCAAAGCTGGGCCTCCTCATTCTTCTGGTGGTTAGTTGTTGGAACACACACACAAACCTCTCAGTTCTAAAGAAGAGAAACGTCTTTCCTAAGTACCATACAATCTATAATGATTCCCCTAACTGTGAAAAAGCTAGAGACAGCTTTTTGCTGTTGTTCTTGTTGATATTTCCGTGTCCCAAATTGTCCCCCATAGACCCTCAGTGCTCAGAAAGCTGGCCTGTTAATAATCCTTTCAAACAATAAGGCCATGAACCCCTAATGACCAGGATCCAGCTACACAAAGACTTGATTGAAACTGAAATCGTGGCTTTTTTACCTTGAACTGGATGAAACTTTTAGGTTAGGTATCCTCCTCTCTTGGGCTTCTTGGGTGGCTCAAATGGTAAAGAATCTGCCTGCAATGCAGGAGACAGGGATTCAATCCCTGGGTCAGGAAGATCCCCTGGAGAAGGGAATGGCTACACCCTCCAGCATTCTTGTCTGGAGAACTCCATGGACAGAGGAGCCTGGTGGGCTACAGTCTATGGGGTTGTAAAGAGTCAGACACAACTGAGCAACTAACACACACACACACACACACACACTCACACACACCCCTTCCTCTCTTAGCTCCATAAGCCATTCGGGGTTATATATGGATTGACTATTCCCCTTGATCCAGAGTAAACTCCAGAAATTGAGGGAAATCTATTAAAAAGTTGTAACATCAGGAACCCGGAAACAGCCTCCCTACTGGCTGAGAAGCCCTTGCAGGGAGGACTGTGGCTGTGAAGGGGCTGCTCTGGATCACCCAGCCTGTAATAGGTTGCCACTATCCGGCTTTGGTAGTGCCATGGCTACAGCTGAGGTCATTTGAGAGCCTGGAACCCCAGCAAGGTAAGAAGATCCAGGGCTGATCCTTGAGACTGAGTAGGTTCTACTGAGTCTCCAGGCTGGTCACTGGAAGTAGGTCCATAGGGAAGTAATAGGATTATCAGTGTTCCTAATCTGAACACATGGGCCCTCAAGTAGCATATTCTGAGCCAGTGGGTGGAATTACATTACCGACGTACCCAACTGGTGAAGTGGGACATATGGTTCAACATAACTTATTTTATTCCTGAAAAAAATGCTATGAGGTAGTACTATTTTTATTCCTAATTTATGCCTAAGAAAATACAGTTCAGTAAAGTAACTTGTCCAATGTCACATAGCTGTGCTCTGCTGTGCTTAGTCACTCAGTCCGGTCCAACTCTTTGCAACCCCATGGACTGCACCCCACCAGGCTCCTCTGTCCATGGGGATTCTCCAGGTAAGATGATGGAAAATACTCCATTCTCCATTGTAGAATGTGTTGCCATGGAGTCGGTTGCCATGTCCTCCTCCAGGGGATCTTTCGAACCCAGGTCTCCCACACTGCAGGTGGATTCTTTATCATCTGAATCACCAGGGAAGCCCAAGAATACTGGAGTGGGTAGCCTATCCCCTCTCCAGGGGATCTTCCTGACCCAAGAATCAAACTGGGGTCTTCTGCTTTGCAGGTGGATTCTTTACCAGCTGAGCTACCAGGGAAGTCCGCCACATAGCTAGTAAGTGGGAAATATACCATCTGAGCCCAGGTTTGCTGACTGTTCTTAACCAGTATATCCCCCTGCCACTTGTGGCTGTCAACAAGGAGTAGCTGACATCATCATGACCTGCCTCTGCATGTCCAGCCCTGGACCACACTGAGTCTGAGCTTCCTCTGCAGTAAAGGTAAGACCCAGAGCCAGATCTGGCACCTGAAAGGAGGCCCACTTAGATCGTCAATGTTTTCTTTTAATTGTAAAAGTGAAAATGTTAGTTGCTCAGTCCCGTCTGACTCTTTGCAATCCCCTGGACTATATCCCACCAGGCTCCTCTTTGCCTGGATTCTCTAGGGAAGAATACTGGAGTGGGTAGCCATTCCCTTCTCCAGAGGATCTTCCCAACCCAGGGATCAAACCCGTCTCCCTCATGCAGGCAGATTATTTACCACTGAGCCTCCAGGGAAGCCCCTTTTTTTCAAGTGTTGGTCAAATATCTATGATGCTTTTGGGAACATGCCCAGCTTTTAGGAGATAACAAGAGGCCTAACAGGATCCATGCTTTCTAAAATATCTTGCCATCTGGTTGGGGAAACAGGAGCAGCACATATAATGGTGAATGATATGGTTCAAAAGGAAGGATTAAATTGTATGATACTGACTATAATTTTTATAGCGGTTCAGAAAACAAAGACGTGGCTATGGGCTATTCTGACTAACGAAAGGCTTTGTAAAGAAAGGACTTGAACCAAATTCTCAAGGACAGATGAGATTTGCAAGAAGAAATTTAGATGGCATTACTACACTTTCCCCCCACAACCAGATACCATGACTGGTTTGTTTCTTTTAAAGACAGTGATAGTTATGTATTTTGGTTTTCTTTCTTTTTTTTTTTTGGTTTTCTTTCTTTTCAACTTCTAAATAGATTCTATGTTTAGAACAAAATGATATAAATAGAATTTTTAGAAAAACACATTACCATTGAAACCATATAACTTTGTGTCATGAACTTTTCTAATGCTCACAGGATGTCTTGTGATTTCTGACTCAGTCACAAATAATTTCAACTTAAGACACAGGCAGCTGCTGCTGCCTGAGAGATTTTTAAAAATATAGTAAACGGTATAGGATTAGGATGCCTAGCTCCAGGGACCTGTTCACTTTCAAAATTTTTAACAAGAAAACCAGAAGCCTTTAAAGCGTTGAAAACAGAGTTTTAGCCATGACCTGAATTTACTTCACAAAGTTCTCTACTTCCCATTTCTAAGGAGGCCCTGTGCCCAGGTCTGGGCTGGGGTCAGACATAAACTCTCACAGGCAACTTGAACAACAGTTGGATTTCTTGGCTCTCAGACCCCCGAATGGTGTTCTACAAAGAGCTGAAGTTCCTCTCCTTGGCAGTGGCCCTGAGCTCAGTCTGGCGAGTAGTGCCAGCTGGAGGTGATTGTGGTGGTGTCCCTGGGTTTCTCCCCTAACACAGCACACTTGGCATCTTTAGATCCAAATGGGCATTGGCACTTAGGTGTTTCCTTATGTTATGACAGCAACTAAAGAGAGATTGGGTTAAATACACCCACCACCACCCACACAGAGGACTCTGATGGGGAAGATCATGTGGAGGAGGCTCCATCTGGACAAGAGATCCCCAAATGGCCAGCTGCCCACAAGCCTTGCTAGCCTTTACTGGACCGGGTATCTTTCTTTGTTGATTGGTGGTAAGCAGGAAGGGGCCCATGCACCCCAGTCTCTGGTACAAGAGAGGGAGAAAGGAGCCCTTGGGAGCAGGGGGTAAACCCACAGCACAGAGGAAAGCCTGGGAAGAAGCCGAGGAGACATTTGTCATCATTTATGCTCAAGTGAACCTGAGCCAGGCCATTTTTTTTCAGTCTCCCTTTCAGCATGGTGTTGTTTTAGAATCCATAACCCCAGAGTGAAACAGTAAAACCCCAGTCCCAACCAGATTCCTAAAACACTCATTCATTTCCTAGACAATTGCTCCTCCCTGATCCCTACCTCTAGTGTTTTTCTCATTCTGATCTTCTGCACACAGTGGAGCCAGATTAGGTCTTCCCAAATATGACTCTCTTTATTCAGGGCTTGTTCAGGTTATGCCTTGGCACAGAAAGGATACAGAAGAGAACTGCAGTGGGCTCTAGGCCATGGAATTCTAAGATACAATGCAATCTTTGTCAGCTGAACAGGCCACTCTAATTTGATCTCTCACAACGCTCTTTAAATGACCTTCTACTTTCTTGGAACTAGGGGTCAGTTTTTTTGATAGACCTTTATCCTTTCTCTCTGCTTTTCTAGCTCCAATGCCTCCTTTTTAAGTTCCACCTCTCTCCTCCATTAAGCCCCCTGCATGACCCTTTCCTGGGGAACCCCTGGCCCCAGTTTCATACCACTTAAGAGAGTCAGTACTCACGTTTTGTTTTTTTTTTAATCAGTGCTCACTTTTGAGCATAGTTTCTCCCAAAGCAAAAGTCAAAGGTCCTAAGCTGTCTCCTAGTGTGTCAGAGGAAATTGGTTCTTGAATATCCCCAAGAAACATATCATAATTCTATCTTGGCATAATGCCTTGCTCGTGAGTTCCCTGCAGTCAGAGACAGCTCCTCAACTCTTCTCAACCATTGTCTCAGAACAGCATGTAGGATATGCTCAATCAATATTTTTGGAGAAAATGAAAAAAAGTGGTCATTTTTTTTTTCTTTCTGCATTTATAATGTGCAAGCAAATCTACACTTGCAAGGAGACTTGGAGGTAATATATACATTGGTTTAAAATCTTGGTACACTTTTAAAAAATCTTTTCCCTGTTTTAGCCAAAGAGAAGGTATGTGCTTTACCTAGCTGTCAAATGAATAAGATAATTAACGGCTAGAAATGCTTTGCTCTTACAAGCTTTAAAATCACGAACATGAATCATAAATTGTAAAAGTAAGCTCCTAACAAATGTGAGAGAGCAAAAGAATAAGTGCAGTCCTGCTTAAGAGCCAATTATTCCATCTCTTTCTTAATCCATAAATTTTAGACTTTTAAAATAAGTACTATCAAAATAAACCTTTGAGACCTTCTGCTAAATGTGGCAATCCTTCAAAATCTGTATAAATACAGATATAAATCCAAACTTAATAAGGGGAAGGGTATCCCTGGTGGCTCAGTGGTAAAGAATCTGCTTGCCAATGTAGGAGTCTGGGATTTGATCTCTGGGTTGAGAAGATCCCCTGGAGAAGGAAATGGCAACTCATTCCAGTATTCTTGCCTGGGAAATCCCATGAGCTCGGTGGCCTATAGTCCATGGGGTCACAAAAGAGTCAGACACAACTTAGCAACTTAACAACAATAAGGGGAAATGACAGAGAGTAATATTTGTTAGCACAATTGCACTCATCTCATATGCTAGTAAAGTAATCCACAAAATTCTCCAAGCCAGGCTTCAGCAATACGTGAACTGTGAACTTCCAGATATTCAAACTGGTTTTAGAAAAGGCAGAGGAACCAGACATCAAATTGCCAACACCCGCTGGATCATGGAAAAAGCAAGAGAGTTCCAGAAAAACATCTACTTCTGCTTTATTGACTATGCCAAAGCCTTTGACTGTGTGGATCACAATAAACTGTGGAAAATTCTGAAAGAGATGGGAATACCAGACCACCTGACCTGCCTCTTGAGAAACCTATATGCAGGTCAGGAAGCAACAGTTAGAACTGGACATGGAACAACAGACTGGTTCCAAATAGGAAAAGGAGTAAGTCAAGGCTGCATATTGTCACCCTGCTTATTTAACTTCTATGCAGAGTATATCATGAGAAACACTGGGCTGGAAGAAGCACAAGCTGGAATCAAGATTGCCGGGAGAAATATCAATCACCTCAGATACGCAGATGACACCACCCTTATGGCAGAAAGTGAAGAAGAACTAAAAAGCTTCTTGATGAAAGTGAAAGAGGAGAGTGAAAAAGTTGGCTTAAAGTTCAATATTCAGAAAACGAAGATCATGGCATCTGGCTCCATCACTTCATAGGAAATAGATGGGGAAACAGTGTCAGACTTTATTTTTCAGGGCTCCAAAATCACTGCAGATGGTGACTGCAGCCATGAAATTAAAAGATGCTTACTCCTTGGAAGGAAAGGGTGACCTAGACAGCATATTAAAAAGCAGAGACATTACTTTGCCAACAAAGGTCCATCTAGTCAAGGCTATGGTTTTTCCAGTAGTCATGTATGGATGTGAGAGTTGGACTGTGAAGAAGGCTGAGTGCCAAAGAATTGATGCTTTTGAACTGTGGTGTTGGAGAAGACTCTTGAGAGTCCCTTGGACTGCAAGGAGATCCAACCAGTCCATTCTAAAGGAGATCAGTCCTGGATATTCTTTGGAAGGAAAGATACTAAAGCTGAAACTCCAGTATTTTGGCCACCTCATGCGAAGAGTTGACTCATTGGAAAAGACTCTGATGCTGGGAGGGATTGGGGACAGGAGGAAAAGGAGACGACAGAGGATGAGATGACTGGATGGCATCACGGACTCGATGGACGTGAGTTTGAGTGAACTCCGGGAGTTAGTGATGGACAGGGAGGCCTGGCGTGCTGCAATTCATGGGGTCACAAAGAGTCGGACACAACTGAGCAACTGAGCTGAACTGAAGTTATCTAAAATGATCATATGTTACTTTCATAGAGGAAAAAGTTATTAGAAAATATCTATGTAAGATCATCCATTCTTTGAAATCTATTCCTGGAAACTAGAGTCATTCAGATACTCCTCAAGGCCTGGGGCATCCCAGGTACTGTTAGGTGCTGTTCACTGGCCAGCAGGCCCTACCTGTAACTCATCTAAATGAGCTCCTAATCTATTGGAACATCTTTTTTTCTCTGTCTCTCTTTAAAATGCTGCCAACATAAATAAGGGGAAATTGCATTACTCCTGACTACCTAAAAAGGTATATAATACCAATGGAAGTCATAGCAGCTATTTAGTCTTATTATTTTTTTTTTTACACAATTTTGAAAGGGTACTTTCCACTTACAGTTATTACTCAATATTGGCTATATTCTCCATGCTGTATAATACATTCTTGAGCCTGTCTAAACACCCAGTAGTTTCACAGCAGCCATTTTTGTTTGTTTTCTGGCATGCCATATGGCATGAAGGATCTTAGAGCAGTGGAAGCATGGTGTCCTAATTCCTGGACCAGCAAGGAATTTCCTCTCAGTGGCTTTTGAACTGTGACCAAGAATCTAATTCTAGTTGAAAGGTAAATCAGTCAGATTATTTGCTTATAATTTACTACCAAGAATAAAACTTCTTTCATTCCAATCTTAAAATTTGTAGCAGAACCTGGACTAAAATATGACTTTTCCTCAAGGAATTTATCTTTTATTACATTACTTCAGTATTTCATGCTATATCTTCATATTTATTAGCTATTTACCTCTTTACCAAAAGTGAGCATCAAGGTGCAACAAAAATTACAAAGTTCTTCAAATTTCATGCTTAATTCAAAGTAATTATTATTTCTTTGATCTGAAAGACTACAAGTAAATTAAGAGAATAAATGTCAGGAAATTACTGCCAGACAGTTGCCTGAAAATGCTGCTGTGAATGAACTAGAATCATTTCAGAATCATGCAGCTGAATGAAATTTTCATAGAAATGCTTTTCAGCTTTAAGTTCCTATGGGTCTTAAGTGGTCAGTATCTCTGATAACCCTGATGATTGGTACAAGCATGAGTGCTCAGCCACTCAGTCATATCCGACTCTTTGCTACCCTATGAACTGCAGCACGCCAGCCTCCTCTGTCCATGGGATTTTTTTCCAGGCAAGAATACTGGAGTGGGTTGCCTCTTTCTCCTCCAGGGGAATCTTCCTGACCCACGATCAAACCCACATTCCCCTGTGTTCATTGGCAGCCAGATGCTTTAACACTGAGCCACCTGGGCAGCCTGGTGATTGGTACACATGTGCTATGATTTTCACATAGCACAAACCATTTGTTCTCTGCATGAAGGTAATGGGATTTGAGAGCAAAAAGCACCAGGGACTGTTCGCTGGCCTATAAACCAAGTCTCATAGTTAAATTGATGCAAAATTTACAGATTTACAATGAAAAGACTAAGTGTTGTGGGAGGTTTTGTCTTTTTTTTTTTTCTTTTTCAGAGGCCTGGTTCTAACACTAAACTATTAGGCTGTAAATGATGAAGTATCCTATTCATTATTTTAGTTACTTTCCTTGATCATACCAATGTGGCATTAAGGAAACCTTTATTAGCATCGTCCTACCAGATTAATAGGGCTTTTTGGGTAGCTCAGTGGTAAAGAAGTCAATGCAGGTGACACAGAGGACATGGGTTCAATCCCTGGGTCGGGAAGATACCCCTGGAGGAGGAAATGGCAACCCACTCCAGTATTCTTACCTGAAAAACCCGATGGACAGAGGAGCCTAGCAGGCTTCAGACCATAGGGTTACAAAGAGACGCATCTGAGCACAGAGCACGCACAGATGCCAAACTGGTACCCAATACAAACAGATTATAGAGGATATGCACTATTTCATCAGCCACCTCCCCTTCTCCTCTTCTTCTTGTCAGAGTCTCCTTTTGGCAGAGGAACTGCTCCTCCCTGACTCCAGGCACGTGGATCCTGGTGGGGCTGCCAGTTACAGCAAACTGACTTCCAAAGCTACAGAAGCATGTGGTCCAAGCTGGATCTGTGGTAGAATCTTACACTCCTGGTTGTATAATTGGTCACTGAGGGAAGACCATGACTAGAGGAAGGCCAGTCAAAGTTGTCCTCCTGAGGCTGGGAGGGAGGGAGTGGGAGTCGAAGGGAAGATGAAGTGCTTTTTCCCCTCAGATGTGACTCTGTGTGGTTGTGAGCTGCATTTGCCAGCAGCCAGACTCTCTACCCCAGGAATGAGCACAGTCTGCAGTAGAAGACAGAATTTGAATTTTAAGCCATATAAGCAGGTATTGAGAAGTATGTCAATTTTTTTTATTGCCAATAAGCTTAATTTTTTCAGTGAAATACTGTTTTACCAATTGATAGAAACTAAACCTCGGTGAATGCCAGGTCCTATTTCTTTTACTTAACTTCTAGGCAGGGGACAGGAGGGGCATGTCATCTGTTGAACTTGGCATCTGACTCCGTCTTGCCTATCTTGCAGGTGCTGACCTGCATGGGTTCATGCCAAAGGTCACTTCAGGATTAATGACTCTCCTTATTGGCCCCTGAAGCTTTTCTGCAGTACGCTGAGGTGTTCACCAGCACCTCTCTGGGCTATAGGCACCTTGGTGAGGCTTTCCAGGGCCCAGAACCCTGTGTATGCTACTCTCAGGAATTATCCTACTGCTCCTGTACCTTAAGGGAGTCAAGTTGGAACTTTACAAGGCTGCTGTAGGCTTGGCTTCCTTCCTCACACAGCCATCCCTATGTACTGTCCCATGCTGCCTCGAGTTGCCAATAGCTCTAGGGCCTTCTCTCCATCCTGATCTCTACCTAGGTGTTAAGGGACAGGGGCTATTCCTACTCTGTGATTCTCTCAGCTCTTGGCGTTCCCCTAGATTCATTAGGAGTGTCTGTTACCGCTCCCTCATAGGATTCAGTCCTCTGATACAAACTTCGCAGGATACTTCAAAATTTTTGTTTCAATTATAGATTGGCTGTACTTAATAGGATGAAAAATATTCAATTAAAATACCAATAAACACAAATCATCACTGTGTGCTGCTTAGTGATGGAATCAACTGTGGGTGAAGGGCCTCTTTCTCCGTGGTACACCAGCTTAGCTTTCCTTGCTTCCCTCTTGGCATTCTTCTTCTCTCCCTAACTTGGGAATCAAGAGTGCCAGGAAGAATATCAATAACTTCAGATATGCAGATGACACCACCCTTATGGCAGAAAGTGAAGAACTAAAGAGACTCTTGATGAAAGTGAAAGTGGAGAGTGAAAAATTTGGCTTAAAGCTCAACATTCAGAAAATGAAGATCATGGCATCCAGTCCCATCACTTCATGGCAAATAGATGGGGAAACAGTGGAAACATTGGCTGACTTTATCTTGGGGGGCTCCAAAATCACTGCAGATGGTGATTACAGCCATGAAATTAAAAGACGCTTATTCCTTGGAAGGAAAGTTATGACCAACCTAGACAGCGTATTAAAAAGGAGAGACATTACTTTGCCAACAAAGGTCCATCTAGTAGTCAAGGCTATGGTTTTTCCAGTAGTCGTGTATGGATATGAGAGTTGGACTATAAAGAAATCTGAGCACCAAAGAATTGACGCTTTTGAGCTGTGGTGTTGGAGAAGACTCTTGAGAGCCCCTTGGACTGCAAGAAGATCCAACTAGTCCATCCTAAAGGAGATCAGTCCTGGGTGTTCATTGGGAGGACTGATGCTGAAGCTGAAACTCCAATACTCTGGCCACTTGATGCAAAGAATTGACTCATTTGAAATGACCCCAATGCAGGGAAAGATTGAGGGCAGGAGGAGAAGGGGACAACAGAGGATGAGATGGTTGGATGGCATCACTCAACGGACATGAGTTTGGGTAGACTCCGGCAGTTGGTGATAGACAGAGAGGCCTGGCATGCTGCAGTTCGTAGGGTCGCAAAGAGTTGGACACAACTGAGCAACTGATCTGAACTGAACTTGGGAAAGCTTTCCTAGTGCTCAGAACTTGAATTGGCTCCTGGTCTCTGTTTCTGAGACTCAAACACAGTCTGCTATAACATCTCCTTCTGTGGCAATGGACATAACAATGTCCGTGAATGGAAGAGGGTTAAGGGGTAAATACTGGGGAGAAAACATTGCAGGTAGTATATCAAATGATTCCTCCACAAAGGCCACATGAGGGAAAAGTGAATCTTGATGGTACCTAACTCCTGGGCCGACGCTCTGGGAGCCTGCCTGAGTGCCTACTCTCATCTTCCTGAAGCCCCGCTGATCAATTTTCTAAGTCTGGAGCTACCTTGGGATCTTTCCTTAAGTCCCTCTTTTTACTTGAGCTAATTCAGTTGTAAGTAGCTAACCCAACATAATAGCCAAAAGGAGGGGTTTTTATTTCATGGAATCAGGTAAAATTGAATGGTCAAGTAACAGGAAGAGCAGACATGTTGCTAGTCTTCAAGAACCCTAAAACCATCCGTAACTTCTCAGTCTCCTCTCTGCTTCCCAGCACGGGTGGGCTTCATTCCCTCTTACCAGCTGAACCTCTCCACAAGGTAGAAAGCATAGTTACTGACATAACCAGGCTTTTCATCAACCAGTCTTTACCACCAGATAAAGGAGAAAATATACCAAGGTTTAAAGTTTCTATATTAATTTGTTTCAGTAGTAGAAATGTAAAGAGAAAGAAAATCCTTGAGTTTACCAATTTTTGTTTCATGCTATGTAAACAATAGATTGTGTCTGGATTTTAGCTGTGTGAGAAAAAAAAAATTTCCTCTCTATGACAAAGCTATTTGCCCTTTCTAAAACTCCATTTTCAAAGTATATAAAGGAAAGAATGAATTTTAAAAGATTGTTTTGTGTCTTTCTTGTGTTAAAAAGAAAGTAATGAATATAAAAACAAAACCTACGGCTAATTCATGCTGATGTTTGACAGAAAACAATAAAATTCTGTAAAGCAATTATCCTTCAATTAAAAAGTAAATAAATTAAAATAAAATAAAAACTCTATTAAAAGAAAAAAAAAAAGATTTTAAAAGATGAAAACAAACAAAAAAACCCCAAACATGTCAGTGCCTTCACAGTCCAAATTAAATGTGATAAAACACAGCAGAGAAGGATATCTCGTTCCCAACATAGAATAATTTTAAAGTCAAGGAGACTGAACTGTGATAAATATATACCCTATTTCCTCTACCAAGAACAGGACACTTCAGAGATTTTGTTTCAGTTATAAATTGACTGTTCTTGACATTATGAAACACATTTCATTTGAAACACCAATAAATACAAATGTCTAATGACAGTTATGTGTTGCTTAGCAATGGAGTCATCTATAAATGAGCCTTTGTAATTATTTACAGTAAAAAAAGAATTTGAATAGTTCAAATCAGATGTTTCTGGATCTGTGAATTTAGAAGTTCTAGGTCACTCTCTCCAAAACTCCACAAATGATGGAAGAGTCTTTTCAACTTCTTGCTAAAACTTCCAGATGCACCCATATCTTTTCCTCTAGCCCTTCCTCAATCAGATCTCCAATGACATGCAATACTGAAAGATGCAGAAAATAACTGCTTCAATTTTTCATAGTTCCTTCTGTTTTCCCCTGATACTGTTTCCCTCTTCACCAGGAGTGAGACCATCAGTTATACAAACAAATGAACCCCAGTAACTTTGGCGTCTTTCGCTAGATTTGTCAGATTCTTGTGGTGAAATGAGTTACAGCTGAATTCCCTGAATGTTTCAAAGTCAAATACTCATCTAGATCAATGGTTCCCACACTCTGGATTTCAAAAGTAAAATTTCAAAAATGTGTGGTGAACCAGCATATGTTTGCCAACTTTTTCTTTGCCAAGTAAAGATTTAGGGAAAATAACGTACTCTCCTAGCCACATCCCTTCACAAAATAGAGGACAGTTGAAGGCCAATGTAGTAGGCAGACCATTATCTCAACTTTTTTTTTTTTTAAGGGAGTGGTCATCATTTCCAAGTAGCAAGAGTAGACAACGACATACTGATTGTTTCCATCATAATTCTGACAGAGCACAGATGGCACTTTCTAAGGATGAAACTAAAAATATTTCGGTGAAGAGACTATTTATAGAGGTCCAGGCAAATTTTTAAAAGTCCAACAAAAAAAATGGTGAGTTACCCAGAGACTAGCCACAGCAGGAAGCCATTCCTTCCTTGGGGCCTGAAGGGCTAAGGAAAGGGAACAGTGTCTCCAGAGTTAAGTGAGAGCTGGAGATGACAGGAACTGGACTGACGACAAATGCAGCCGCTGAACTATGGTGAGGAAGAGAAAGAATGGGGCATACAGTGCCCTATCCATCTCCTCCATGCTGCATGAACCCAGCTGCAAGTCAGAGGGCATGGGACCCTGCATATTGCAACTCAGAGAGTCAGCCCCAGGGAGCACAGAATAGGTCCAAAAGGGGTGGGAAATGGATCCACTAGAACATCATGATATACTCTGGTGAGAGGGATTGAGACCAGATAGAGGAAGGAGTACACACACGAATTTTTTTTTTATTTCAATTTCAGGAAAATTACAAGAGAAATTTTATTTTAAGATATAATGTTGTTCGTAATTATATGCTTGATACATTTGTCAATTAGTGGCTCCATGGTCAATGGTGTAGCATCAAGTGGTGCTCAAATGGGCAACTTGTTCCAGTACTTTATTTTTATCACATTCATTATTAAAAACTCAGCCTCACAAAGCTATAAAGTAGTAGGGACAGTTTTATTTAGTTTGGACCATTTTAAATGAATTGAGGAATGCCAAAATATAGNGGAATACAACAGAAGAGATTGCAGTACCACATGCGAGAGTGGCCTAGGTATTTCCTTTCAAATCTAAATGGTTTGCTTCAGGTTTTTTATAAAAGAATTAATTTTACATGTGATTATTTCTTCTAAATATTAAAACACTGCACATAGATAATGAAGAAATTAAAATAATTCTTTTCCTCCCGCTTCAATAGATGTGGAAACAGAAGATCTTAGACATTAAATGACTTGCCTAAAATTCATTCTGTCATATAATGAATTTATTGACCACTTACTCATAGCCAAGTCTGGCACAGGGCTGAACAATCAGCAGTGAACAAAACAGACATGATTCCTGCCTTCTGAAGGTTACAGTCAAACTGAATAACACAAAACACACCCATGTAATAAACCTCATTTTCTATTAGCCTATTGAGTTGTCAAAGACTCTAAGATCAGGAGAAACTGATTACAATGATAGTGAGATTGAAGAGGTAGGGGAAACAATCCATCATTTAAAGTGTGAAGTGGTGGAGAAGGCAATGGCACCCCACTCCAGTACTCTTTCCTGGAAAATCCCATGGACAGAGGAGCCTGGTAGGTTGCAGTCCATGGGGTCGTGAAGAGTCAGGCACGACTGAGCGACTTCACTTTCCCTTTTCACTTTGATGCATTGGAGAAGGAAATGGCAATTCACTCCAGTGTTCTTGCCTGGAGAATCCCTGGGACGGGGGAACCTTGGTGGGCTGCCATCTATGGGGTCGCACAGAGTTGGACACGACTGAAGCGACTTAGCAGCAGTAGCAGCCAGAGAAGAAAGCACTACTGATTTTTCCAAGCATTTCTGGCTCTGTTAAGATGGACAGCATGACCCTGAATCTTTGATGAGCCAACTTTTCACCCCACTCCAAGAAAACACGATATTAGCCAGGATTTAATCACTCTGATGTCTACAAACAAAGTAGAAACTCTCAAAACCCCACTACTCACTTCCTCACCAGCTGACTTACCCTTTCTATTCCCAATAATGTAGGATGGAACAGAGGCTTCCCATTATACCCCTTTAGAATTCTTTATATAGCAGAAGTAGGAAGACTGAGACCTTGGGGGAGATAAATACCCACCAAGACATTGCAGGCTGTTATCAGTTGCATGTTCAGTTTTGGTGTAAAGCTAATCCAGAAATTTCTTTCTTCAACAATCTATTGTTGAAGAAACAACAGTTGAAGAAACAACAACAGTCCATATTTCACCTCACTATTACTCTCTTTCAGTACCCTCAATAATTTCCTGGATGATCTCCATCATACTTTATCTGTCTATCTGGACTCAGTACTGCTGGGCCCATGTTGGATTAATGTCCTCTTACCTTTGTCTCATTCTTACCACAGGTTCTGATACTTTGATCGTTTCCCTGTATCATATTGATTTTCTATCCTTCCACTCACCATTCTACCCCTTTAAGATTTAAGCTCACTCATTAACGAAAAGACTGAGATAAGCTGAAATATCATTATATATTCTCGGGTCTCCTCATAATGTGACTGGGATTCCTGGGAAATAGACACAGAGATGGAGATTGATACGCAGGAGGTTTACTGGGGAATGATCCACAGACCATCACCTGTAAAGGAAGGAGGGAAACAGGGTTAGACAGCTGGGAAAGAAGAAAGGCAATTCAGCTGCCACAGATGCCCAAGGGAACTTCATAAAGAACTCTGAAGCTGCTGCTGCTGCCAAGTCACTTCAGTCGTGTCCGACTCTGTGTGACCCCATAGACGGCAGCCCACCAGGCTCCCGCGTCCCTGGGATTCTCCTAAGAAACTTGGCTCCTACTACTGACATCCAGTTACTTAATTTTTTAATTCCCTTATACAACTACAGTAGTTTCAGAATTGTCAACCCATTCACCCAGGGAAGACTTCATCACCTAGAGTACAGTGTTTATGCACAACTGCTTTTTTTTAACTCCTCTCTTTTCCAAAATTATTTAGGTGAGCCAACTTTTCCCCTAACTCTTATCCTGAGGTTTTATTCATACATTTATAGCATATATTATTTTGCCATGATCTGTATTCCACCCGAGATTCTTCAAACTTGTGAAATTTTTTAAATCCACATACATTAAGGCTCACTGTTTGTGCTGTAGAGTTCTATGTGTTTTGACAAATGCATAATGTCAGGAAACACAATTACAGTATCACACAGAATGTTTTTGCCACCGTTATTCTCTGTACTTCACCTATTCAAATTTCCTTCCTCCCAAAACTCCAGTAATGACTGATCTGTTTATTGTTTATATAGTTCTGCCCTTCCAGAATGTAAGTGAAGTCATGGAGTATATAGCCCTTTCAGATTGGCTTCTTTCACTTAGAAACGTGCAGTTAATTTTCATCCATATCTTGTATGACTAGATAGCTCATTCTTTTTTATTGCCAAATAGTACTTCATTGTCTGTTCGTACACAGTTTGTTTATCCATTTACCTATTGGAGGACATCCTGGTTATTTGCAGGATTTGTTGATTATGAGTAAAACTGCTATAAAATTTCACATGCAGGTTTTTGTGAGGGAATGAATTTTCCTTCTTTACTGTGGACCATTTAAAAAGTCTTTATTGAATGTGTTACTATACTGCTTCTGTTTTATGTTTTGATTATTTGGGCTCAAGGAATGTGAGATCCTAGCTCTCCGACTAGGGATCAAACCCACACCCTCTTCACTGGAAGGTGAAGTCTTAACCACTGGACTGCCAGGGAAGTCCGTGGACTTGAATTTTCAAATTAATTAGGCAAATCCCTAGAAATCAATTTCTGGATCATATGGGAACATTATGTTTAGATGTGTAAGAAACACCCCAATACATCCTATAGCTTATGTTTCAAATTTTGAATTCTTCAGACAGCTTAGCTACATTTTTCAGTTTTGCACAACCCCTTCCAGAAAGAGAAGAACATTGTGAAAACACAGCTATTCTCTTTGGGAAATGTACTGTATTCTTGGGTTGCAATTCATTTGCCATCGATTCCCTGCCTTACCCCCACCCCCTCCATTTATCCTATCTCCTAAAATACAATTTTTCACTATCACAAAACATTTAATAGCTTTCATTTTCCCACTGGTACCAGAGGACATCAGGTGTGTTTTGACATAGCAAAGGAAAGTACCTTTTTGAACTATCTATGAAGTGCAGCTACAAAATGCACATTGGTTTCCCTTTTAAACTATACAATCACTTAGTGTTTCTCTGTCACACACTCACAGGTGACCATTTAACCTTGAGACCTATGTGAATGAATCAGGTAATTTTCTAATGATGTTGAATTGGGAAGAAAATGGTACATTGATTCCTGACTGTAAGTTTATTGTATCAAAATAAAGATATGCATCTTTTAAGAAGGCACTCTTCTGTGCCTGACAACATAGGACACAAGCTATTCTTTGATGAGCTTTTAGAGAAATCCTTGATTTATTTATTTTTCATAGTAAAATATTAAAATCAGATGTATACCTGCACATCTTAGGTATTTAAGGAAATGATCAATGTTATTGCAAGTAACTGGCTGCCATTTTTAAGAACCTAAACTAAACCCCAAATCAGAGAACCACAGGATTAAGAAAGAAAAGCACAGGGACCAAACAATTGCCTTTCCTCCTTCTGTTTATATAATAAATGCATTTATTGTTGCCATGGCGAAAGAGCCAGTCTGTTTCCCATTCCTCTGTTTTTTCCCTTTAAATGTCATATTTCACCATCTTCTTTTTTTGATCATTATGTTTACCCATCTGCTCTACACTTACTACTCTCCCCAGTTTTTTTGATAGTTAATACTTAGCGAAGAAGTAATTTCAGATGAAGGAAGTGGTTTCAGTAGAGTTAGAGGAATCCGGAAGCAAAGACTGATGGAAAGGAGATAAGGGGAAATGCTCAACAGTTTCTTCAGTCAGGAGAGCAACCCAAATCTTGAAAAGCCCCTCAGATTCAAAAGGGAAAACTTTAAAAAAGCCCTTTAAAGCAAATTCCACCTTGTTGATATTGCTTCCCAGGTGGCGCAGTGGTAAAGAATCTGCCTGCCAATGTAGGAGATGCAAGAGATGCAGGTTCAACTCCTTGGTCAGGAAGAGCTCCTGGAGCAGGAAATGGCAACCCACTCCAGTATTTTGCCTGGAAAATTCCAGGGACAAAGGAATCTGGTGGGCTACCTACCATCCAGGGGGTCTCAAAGAGTCAGACATGACTCATGTGTGCACATACACACCACCTTGTTGATAAGGTAAATCAACTTTGTCAAGGTCTGTTAGGACTTTCTAAACATATTTTCTTTTGTCATTATTAGGCTGAGCTCATCAAAGCATTAAAGGAATCAATAATACCGCTACTTTAAAATAATCACACCATACATGGAGTATTCTGCCCAATGCATGATGCCACACCTTGTCACAGAGACTAACACACTCTCTGTGACAGGCAACGTGTTTTCAAAAGAGTAATGTGCTTTCAAAAGATGGCAACCAAAGCCTACAATCACATTCATTCCCCCATTCATTAATTAATTTTATATATTAAAAATATTTATTAATAGCATATTATCTGCTGAGCACTGATCTAACTTAAAATTTTAAAATATATATATATTGAGTAAGACATTATCCCTTCTCTCAAAAAGTTTCCATTCCATTCCTGTCATACAAAACATAGTTAAATAAACAGGGTGTTTTTAGTTTAGAAAAGAGAAGACTGAGCTTGAAGAACTACCCTGAAAAGATAACAAATTTAGGAAAATACCACAATCTGTAGAAAACAATCAGTACTGATGAGTGGTTTCATCCTGTTTATATGCCCTGAAGCTTAAGTGTGTAAATAATCAGCTCAAATGTCCTTTCTTGTTCATTGCATTCTTCCAGTCTTGAGGGCAAAGGGAAGAGGTAGCCTGCCATTCCTTTCATAAATGCTGCAGTTACAGACCAATATTCTCGTTCAAACAATACTGCAGGACAAAGGTACTTTGAGATAGCTCAGGACAGGAATAAGGGTCCCAGGTTTCACAATCTGAGAAGAGTCCAGTCAAAGAACAATCTGGATTCTGCCTTCAAATATTTGAACAGCTGTCACATGGAATAAAAAAGACTGAATTTATATAAAATTACAAGAAACAAAATTGAGACTAATGAGTGGTTACTATAAAGAATAAACTTTCAGATGGATACTGTAAACAAAAACTTTAGGGCAATAGTTTTCAAATTTTAATGTGCAGATGAATCACCAGGGGATCCTGTTAAACATAGATTCTGATTCAGGCCTCATATGGGACCCAAGATTCTTCATTTCTAACTAGATTCCAAGTTGTGCTGATGCTCCTGGTCCTAAGACCACATCTCATGTATCACTGCTCTAGAGTTCTCTGACAGTGGAGCTCATTAAAACAGACTGGGTTGCTGGACACTGAAACTATTTAAGGAGAAGCTGAATAACTATTTGTCAGGAATACAACAGAAGAGATTGCAGTACCACATGCGAGAGTGGCCTAGGTATTTCCTTTCAAATCTAAATGGTTTGCTTCAGGTTTTTTATAAAAGAATTAATTTTACATGTGATTATTTCTTCTAAATATTAAAACACTGCACATAGATAATGAAGAAATTAAAATAATTCTTTTCCTCCCGCTTCAATAGATGTGGAAACAGAAGATCTTAGACATTAAATGACTTGCCTAAAATTCATTCTGTCATATAATGAATTTATTGACCACTTACTCATAGCCAAGTCTGGCACAGGGCTGAACAATCAGCAGTGAACAAAACAGACATGATTCCTGCCTTCTGAAGGTTACAGTCAAACTGAATAACACAAAACACACCCATGTAATAAACCTCATTTTCTATTAGCCTATTGAGTTGTCAAAGACTCTAAGATCAGGAGAAACTGATTACAATGATAGTGAGATTGAAGAGGTAGGGGAAACAATCCATCATTTAAAGTGTGAAGTGGTGGAGAAGGCAATGGCACCCCACTCCAGTACTCTTTCCTGGAAAATCCCATGGACAGAGGAGCCTGGTAGGTTGCAGTCCATGGGGTCGTGAAGAGTCAGGCACGACTGAGCGACTTCACTTTCCCTTTTCACTTTGATGCATTGGAGAAGGAAATGGCAATTCACTCCAGTGTTCTTGCCTGGAGAATCCCTGGGATGGGGGAACCTTGGTGGGCTGCCATCTATGGGGTCGCACAGAGTTGGACACGACTGAAGTGACTTAGCAGCAGTAGCAGCCAGAGAAGAAAGCACTACTGATTTTTCCAAGCATTTCTGGCTCTGTTAAGATGGACAGCATGACCCTGAATCTTTGATGAGCCAACTTTTCACCCCACTCCAAGAAAACACGATATTAGCCAGGATTTAATCACTCTGATGTCTACAAACAAAGTAGAAACTCTCAAAACCCCACTACTCACTTCCTCACCAGCTGACTTACCCTTTCTATTCCCAATAATGTAGGATGGAACAGAGGCTTCTCATTATACCCCTTTAGAATTCTTTATATAGCAGAAGTAGGAAGACTGAGACCTTGGGGGAGATAAATACCCACCAAGACATTGCAGGCTGTTATCAGTTGCATGTTCAGTTTTGGTGTAAAGCTAATCCAGAAATTTCTTTCTTCAACAATCTATTGTTGAAGAAACAACAGTTGAAGAAACAACAACAGTCCATATTTCACCTCACTATTACTCTCTTTCAGTACCCTCAATAATTTCCTGGATGATCTCCATCATACTTTATCTGTCTATCTGGACTCAGTACTGCTGGGCCCATGTTGGATTAATGTCCTCTTACCTTTGTCTCATTCTTACCACAGGTTCTGATACTTTGATCGTTTCCCTGTATCATATTGATTTTCTATCCTTCAACTCACCATTCTACCCCTTTAAGATTTAAGCTCACTCATTAACGAAAAGACTGAGATAAGCTGAAATATCATTATATATTCTCGGGTCTCCTCATAATGTGACTGGGATTCCTGGGAAATAGACACAGAGATGGAGATTGATACGCAGGAGGTTTACTGGGGAATGATCCACAGACCATCACCTGTAAAGGAAGGAGGGAAACAGGGTTAGACAGCTGGGAAAGAAGAAAGGCAATTCAGCTGCCACAGATGCCCAAGGGAACTTCATAAAGAACTCTGAAGCTGCTGCTGCTGCCAAGTCACTTCAGTCGTGTCCGACTCTGTGTGACCCCATAGACGGCAGCCCACCAGGCTCCCGCGTCCCTGGGATTCTCCAGTTAAGAACACTGGAATGGGTTGCCATTTCTTTCTCCAATGCATGAAAGTGAAAAGTGAAAGTGAAGTCGCTCAGTCATGTCCGACTCTTCGCAACCCCATGGACTTCAGCCTACCAGGCTCCTCCGTCCATGGGATTTTCCAGGCAGGAGTACTGGAGTGGGGTGACATTGCCTTCTCCAACTCTGAAGCTGGGATGATCCATATGAGATGTCCCTAACAGAGGCAAGGGAAGGGGACTGCCCATGGTGATCAGCCATGGGATGCAGGCTGCTCCTGAGGTGGAGGCATAATCTTGGGTGAGTTGGCTTTTTCTCTACAACATCTAGTCTTAGGGTCGGTCTCAGCTGTGGGATATCAACACTCCTGGAACCTGGAGAGGTGAGAGTCTTGCTTATCAAGGCATAATCTGAGCAATGTACCCCAGTGACTACTGCAATCCACATCATGTGCTGCTTCAATCTATTTGCTTCACATAATAAATTTACCTCACTTGGGAAGAGCTCTTCCAGGATTCTGGTTAGTCCTTTCTTTAGGAAAAACTTTCAAGATGAAGGGTGGTGGAACAAACTATAGCTCTAACCACTACAGCTGGTCTCTGGACCACAGCTGATTCTTATCATTACCCTCCTCCACTTGTTCTCAATTCCTTTACTCAACTAGCATCTCTGCTAATCTATGTAGCTAAACTTATGGGTGACCCAGACTTGTATTCTTGATATGTATGAGCCCCTGGTTACAATGCCCTCCTTCTCAGGCCATGGATATTTTAGTTGACATTTACTGTGAACGTAGGCAGGAGAGCATCAGGAGACAACTCAGTGGATTATCTGGGTGCTGAATTTATTTTTCCCTATGTCAATATCAAAAGCCCCACCATTTTCAGGCATTAATCATCCCTACCAGGACAGTTGTTGTTGCTTGTTTTTGTTGGCTATCTCCTGGTAGGAGGAACCTAAAGTAGCCAGAGCTAACTGAAGCATAACATTTAGTGAGATTTGCTGAAAAATTGTTCCACACATGACTTACAGGAACTCTAGCCCTGTAAAAGCATAAATTTACCAAATCGATTACTGGGAGTGACAGGAAACTGGGAAATCCCTGCTTCTATCTCTTGCTTCTCATGTCTTCTACCATTTGGGGACACAGCACCATATAACAATCATTAGTACAGTGGTGTGGTGGTTGGTGGGGATTTAGTCATCAAGTCATGTCCGATTCTTGCCGGGGTCCAGCCCCAGGGGGTCCAGGGAATTCGAAGCGGGGACGGCGTCGGCGAGGAAAACGTATTTATTTATTAATATTAGATTAGAAAGAGATAGTATAGTAGGAAAATTAAGTGGAGAAAAGAGGCTGAATAACTTGGTTTACGGGCTGAACTAATAAAACTTCAGACAAGAAGTTTGCATCATCTACATGAGGCCACCAGCGTCCGTTCGAATTTTGGAAAGTGCCCCACCTTGGACACTTTGTCTCACAGTACTTGAAAGCCAGGGCAAGTAAGTAGACATGATGAGCCGCCTGCTCCAGATGGGAATTCAGCCTGAAATTAAAGTAGGACGAGGAGACACGGGGGCAATCAGTCCAGCAACTGATTCCATTCCTCTATTGTTCAGAAGGCCTTTTATACCCTTGATTGTACATACAGATCAATGGGCAATACAAAATTATGTGGCGTCAGCAGCCCTGACTCATCAAAACCAGGCTTTTTTCTCTGCATACCTAATTGTATACACAAGTCTTAGGTGATTTACATGTCCTCTAGCCAAAAGGTCAATTAACATTTTACAGCCTTTTTCCTGATAAGGGTTTGTCAACCAGAAGACTTATTTGTGTTAATCTTCCCAAAGTCTGGTGCCACTCTCAGAAAGCACTAAATAAAGTTACATTCTTACATAGCAAGGACACAAGGGGAGTGCAGTGATATACAACAAAGAAAAGTAATTAACTCAAAAGTCTAGTGTTGCTAACATCAAAACTACTATCTATCCTTTTCCATATCCCGTTTACATTGATTAACATCCTCCCAGGTGCCTAAAAGATAAAGAATATGGAGGTCTGGCAGCAGTCATTGAGTCAACAGTGAAAACCTTCACCAATATAATTTTTAACTCCTTAGAAAAGGCTCTGTTTCCTTAAGATGCTTTTAAGCTTTGTGCCTCTCGCAGTTGGGGGCTGTAAGCAATTCACAAGCTGTAAGAGGTCTGGGGAACCTGTTAGGCAAGCAAGCTAGAGAGTTATCAGAGGGGGTTTAACTGAAACATCCCTTTCAAATGCAGAAGACTAAAGCCTTGAATTGACTTTTCCAGAGAATATCAGAAGAGTGGAAAAGCAGAGTACAAAGGCCGGCAGATTTTTATTCTTTGAGGGGTGGATGCTCGGGAAATTCCAGGGGGAACCCCTGAAACCTGAACACGCCTTACGTTTGCCAGGCTTCCTACCGCATGACCTTGTCACGGGCGGGATTCCTCACACTGGCTCCCGGCAGATTCTTGTGACCCCGTGGACTGTAGCCCATCAGATTCTTCTGTCCATGGGATTTCCCAGGCAAGAACAGTGGAGTGTGTTGCCATTTCCTTCTCCAGGGGATCTTCCTGATCCAGGAATCAAACCCACGCCTCCTGAACTGGAGGCAGATTCTTTGCCAACCGAGCCACCAGGGAAGCCATTAGTGCAGCGGGTATATCAGTGACCACTGGCGGCCATCCAGGGTATATCCCAGAGGAGAGCACTCCATCCTTGCAAAGTATCACCTCGAAGCTGTCACCACTCCTGCCCCTTGAACGGCCACTGCATCACTTCATCAGGCCAGCAGCTTCTGAATGGCACAGAATGTGAAAGGACTAAGGGTCCCATGGTTACATGCCCACCTCCACATCTTCCTTACTGTAAAGTGCGTCTATTAATCCAATGTAGTGTTTTATCAGCTGCTGTGTCAGTGTATGAAAAACTCTCTAAGCCCTCATAGAGCGCCTCACTATAGGCAGGAAAAACAGACCAATACCTGCCTATAGTGTGTTAGCCAGTACCACTATATGTCAACTACAGTAACTTTGTAGTTGTTATCCTTCTAAGGTGAAAGAACTACAATATAATGAACTGACCTTCAAGTCTGTGGTTGGTCTCACAGAGGCATGGCTGCACAGCACACTTTTTATGAAAAGCAGTGGTTAGGAAAGCCCTAAATTGAGGTGGAGACAAAAATGAAAATACTAGAGGAATTTGAATTTTCTGGTACATGTTGCTATTGAAAATATGAAAAACAGCCCAAATCTTAGCCAGATCAATATAAATTCTCACTCTGAAGGTCTACTTATTATAGTTGCTATTGCCCAATATAACATGCCCAGTGTTCAAGAAAAAAATTACATGACAAATTGCAAGACAAACACAGTCTAAAGAGAGAAAACAATTATCAGAACCAGACTCAGATATGACACAAATTTTTAAATTATTAGAGAAGAATTTAAAACAACTATGAATAATATATTAAGGGCAATAAAGGAAAAAGAAAAGCAGTCACCTTGTAAGAGGTCACTAATGTAAGCAGGGAGATGGAAACTCTAAGAATTTTTTTAAAGGCTAGAAACCAAAAACACTGCAATAAAAATGAAGAATGCCTTCAAAGGGCACATCACCAGACTTAGCCAGGCAAAGAACGAGCTTGAATACAGGTCAATAAAAGCTCCCTAAACCAAAATTCAAAGAGACAAAAGAATGAAAAACTAGAATATTTGAGATCCTCTGTGGGACAATTTCAAAAGGGTAATAATTGTGAAGCTGTAACTGTGGGTAGAGAAGAAAGAAATACTGGAACAGAAGACATTACTAGAGGGTAAAAATTTTCCAAAAGTAATGAAAGTCATCAGACTGAAACACAGGAAACTCAAGGAGAACATCAAAAAGAAAAGTTTTCTTTAAAAAGCAACAAAGGCAGATCATATTCAAACTACAGACAAGTGAAGACAAAGACAAAATTTTTAAAAAGCCAAAAGAGAAAAAACAATCTACGTAGACAGGGAAACAAAAGTTAAGAATGACAAAGAACTTTTCACCAGAAGTTATGCAACCAAGAGTGAAATGAAATATTTCAGTGTTGAAAATAAAAAACCAAAAGCCTAGAATTCTATATCCAGTGGAATTATACTTCAAAAGTGAAAGAGAAATAAAGACTTCAAATGAACAAAACTGAATGAATTCATCTCTAATAGAACGGGAGATGCAAAATAATTGTAACAAGTTCTTTAAGGGAAAAGGAAAATGATATAGGTACCCCCATTCACTAGAATACTATTCAACAGTAAAAAGGAATGAGCTATAAAGTCACGAAAAGAACATAGATTAATGTTAAGTGTATATTGTTCAGTAAAAGGCAGTCTGAAAAATTTATATACTATATTCTAATTATACTACATCTGGAAAAAACAAAAGTATGAAGATGGTTAAAAAGATCAGTGGTTCCTAGGATTCAGAGGCAAAGGGGAAAGAAATGAATAGGTGAAGCACAAGGACTTTTTTAGGACATTAAAATTATCCTTTACAATATTGTACTTGTGAATATCATTTGTGTTATAGATTTGTCAAAATCCAAAGAAATTTAAGCATGATAAATGAACCTTTATGTATGCAAATCTTAGAAAATCATTTAGGGAATCTCAGAAAGGAATTCAGAACAAAACTAATCTAACTATATTACAAACATATGAAACAATCTCACTGAAGGGAGTTAAGGAGAATGGTGCAGCCTTAAACCATCTTTGCCAATGATACAAAAGGAGGCTTGTATACAAAAAAAGGCTTAATACAAAAGGCAAAAGAAATTGAGCATAAACATTGTTCTCTACCTGATAAAGCTGTATCCTGGGGGAACAGTTTGACAATTCTGAAACTACTCTACATGCTTGCATTATGCATTAGTTGTTCAGTTGTGTCCGACTCTTTGTGACCCCATGGACTGTAGCCCACCAGGCTCCTCCATACATGGGATTTTCTAGGCAAGAATACTGGAGTGGGTTGCCATTTCCTTCTCCAGAGGATCTTCCTGACCCAGGGATCAAACCTGGGTCTCCTTCATTGCAGGCAGACTCTTTACTATCTAAACCACCAGAGAAGTCCACTCTACATGCATACTGAAACTAAACAAATAAGTAAATGTATAGCAGATGGTGAGAGCCAGGCTTCTCGATGTCTGAGTGGGAAGTAACAGACAATAAAGCGGAGAAGATTAGGATGATCCATGTGGTAATGGATTAGAACTGGAGACATTAGTACGAACTCATGTTTAGCTTAATACACATATAGGTGGATACAAACAGAAATATTTATAGATATAAGTATACTGAACTGATGCTGAAGTTCCAGTACTTTGGCCAGCTGATATGAAGAGCCGACTCATTGGAAAAGACTCTGATGCTGCAAAAGACTGAAGGGAAGAGGAGAAGCGGGAGACAGAGGAAGAGATGGTCAGACGGCATCACTGACTCTGGGGACATGAGTTTGAGCTAACTCTTGGAGATAGCGAAGGACAAGGAAGCCTGGCATGCTTCAGTTTATGGGATCACAGAGTTGGACATGACTTAGCAACTGAACAACAGCAAAAATACACAATGTTGGCACACACACATATATTTCCTTGCTCTGTCAGCTGAAACGGCCTAGAAGCCATGACAACCCCGCAGCAATGAACACACCTAGCACCTAGATCTTGGTTTCTAATGCATGCGTGCGTGCCCAGTCGCTCAGACATGTCTGACTCTTTGTGACCCAATGGAGCTCACCAGGCTCCTCTGTCCATGAGATTTCCCAGGCAAGAATCCTGGAGTGGGTTGACATTTCCTCCTCCAAGGGATCTTCCCAACCCAAGGATTGAACCTGCATCTCCTGCATTGGCAGGGGGATTCTTTACCACTGCACTACCTAAAAGGAACCAAAAATCCTTGGAGAAATGAATAGTTTCAGAGCTGGAGTGGGAAATGTATAAGATAGACCAGAATATTTTATAGTGCCAGGAAGAAAGAAGTTCTAAAACAAATAAACTGCAAATCCCACAATGATAGGAGCAAGTCAAAGAGAACCAGGAGCCAAGAAGTCAATGAAAAAAAGCTCCCAGTGGCCAAAAATGGAAAGCTTTAAGCAACCAAATAAGTAAAGTAGTATTGGATTATAGATCAAAACACAAAATAAATATCCATGAGTCCATACTGATAAAAATAAATGATTGAACAATAAATTAATGAGGTAGAAGAGACAAATCTACCCTGCAAAAGGACTCTAAAAATTTATGTAGAGATGGGGTATAATTCCCCACTTCTTAAGTGTAGGCTGCACATAGTAATTTCTTTCCAATGAGTACAATATGGAAAGGGGGAAAAAGAATAATTTTACTATGGAGAAACCTAATAAACACTATCTCAGCCAAATGATCAGGGTCAATATCTGCCGGGAGCCAGTGTGAGGAATCCCGCCCGTGACAAGGTCATGTGGTAGGAAGCCTGGCAAACGCAAGGCGTGTTCAGGTTTCAGGGGTTCCCCCTGGAATTTCCCAAGCATCCACCCCTCAAAAAATAAGAATCTGCCGGCCTTTGTACTCTGCTTTTCCACACTTTGATTAGTCATGTGGAGGAAAATCACATGCTTCGCCTTTGTGATCTTCCCCCAAAAAACACATATCTCCAGTGTAATCATGAGAAAAACATCACACAATCTCAACTGAGGGACATTCTACAAAATACTTATCCAGTACTTCTTATAACTGGCAAGATCGTCAAAAATAGTCTTAGAAACTATCACAGCTATGAAGTCTAAGGACATGTGACAATTAAATGTCATGTGGTATCCTGATGGTATTCTGTAACAGAAAAGGGACATTAGAAAAATATTAAGGAAATCTGAATAAAGTATGAACTTAATTATAATCAGGTATCAACATCAGTGCATCGATTGTGACAAAGGAACCGTACTAATGTAAGATCTTAGTAATAAAGGAAATGGGGTACAAGGTACATGGCAACTCTCTGTACTATCTTTGTAATTTTTCTTTACACCTAAAACTGTTCTAAAACAAAAGGTTTTTTTAAAAAACTAAATTTTTTTCAGGAAGATAATTACCTTTTTAGTAAAAACAAGCAAAAGCTATTTGCCATTATAATTATGAAATGATGGTCCCAGGGCATGACTGATAGAAATTTGGACAAGATAAACAGAGGACAAAATTTGGAGGGATTGTGATATGCCAAGAACCAACTTGCAGAAGCAGAGTAAGAGCCCCGAGATGAGCAATAAAGACAGTGGAAAGAAATCAGTGATACTGCAGGAGACTGGAAACTGAAGAGTGAAGTCAGTCCCCCATATATTTCCAGTGGTGAAAAATGGTTTAGTAAGTTTAAAGACAAGGTACCTAAAATCTGATTTTTTTTAATTTTGTACCACTATTACGTACAATAACTTCCATCTCTGTGCTATCTCTTTCTCCATTCAAATATCTCTCCTGGACAGCTGTCTTACATAAGTGGCATTTTTGAGAAATTAAGGAAAATGGAATGCTTTGAGGCACATGTTGGATAGAAGATAGAAAACAACCACAAGAAGCAAAATGCAAATAAGAAAAAGAATTCCAGGAGCAGGAAATCAGAAATTAGAGCTATCTGTAAGAGACATAAGCCCTCTGAGTGCCTTCAGAGATATGGATGGGGAGCAGGGAGATAACAGGTTTCCCTAAGTCTGGAAAACCTGAATGATGTGCACAGTATAATTCTGTGAGGCTATTATGGAAAGAAACACATTCCTAATACAGTGTAAATTCAGAGACTTTTTTTTTAGAAAACAGGAATCATGAAAGTATTTGTCACTTGGCAAATTTATGAGTGCGAAATATTAAGCTCCAGTTCACATCAACCACTTCAAACAAAAGGAAGTTGCAATTTATGTCTTACCATCTTAGTTACAACAATAATATGCCAGCACAGAAACTTCCTTTCAATTATGTGTTCCTGGCTTCCTGCCTTCTTAAAATAAATAAAACAGCTCTCCCACCTCCCAGAACAAAAACAACAGTGCTCTGTAATGGTTAAACCAAAACCTCCTAAGCAGATGCAATACTGCTTAGTCCAACTTCAAACTGTTGATGTTCATCTCCCTGGCTTACATAAGAGGAAATGTTTTCAAGATGCACTCTATTTTGTTATGGCAGAATCCAGATCTGTTAGCAGGGTTTGTCAGAATTTCCTTGGAGAACACATTAGATGAGAACATGCAGGAAACTTGGGTCAATTCAACTTCATGAAGCATTTATTCATTGATTATAATAGAGAGTTTGATAAAGTATACAAAAGTCAGTACAGCCTTGTTTTCATGAACTTTTCAGTCTAATAGGCAAGGTAAGGCAAGCAAATAAATAGCCATACAAAAATATAAAGAAAGTCTGCAAGATGAGAGTTCTGGAGATTGGTTGCACAACAATATGAGTATACTTAACACTGCTGAACTGTACAGTTAAAATGATAAAGATGGTAAATTTTATGTTACATGCTTTTTCTCACAATTAATAAAAGGAAAAATGAGTGTGAAAAAAGGATAACTTATTGACCACTTCCTCATCTTGGGGAAATGGAGAGTGCAAGGTTGGTGTTGGTTTGGCTCCAGGCAAGATTGGATTTTGAAGTAATTAGAATAAAAGCAGAATTTTTGCCATGAATAGGGTTTCCCTTGTGGCTCAGCAGTAAAGATCCCTCTTGCAATGTAGAAGATGCAAGTTCAGTCCCTGGGTTGGGAAGATCCCCTGGAGGAGGAAATGGCAATCCACTCCATTATTTTTGTCGAAAATTCCATGGACAGAAGAGCCTGGTGGGCTACAGTCCATGAGGTCACAAGATTTGACTAAAGACACAATTTAGCGACTAAACCATCACTACTACCTATGAGCATCCACTTTAAGAAAAAAATGACACACAAACTAGTTCAAGTTCCACTAAGAAGAATCAATTATCAAATGCAAAAAGAACACGTAGAAATACCTAAAAAACAGAATTGGTGTGGAGGTACAGAGAAACGAGGACAGAGATGGGCAGAGAACTGGCAGAGTCCAAGGAGAATTGGCAGAGAACAAGAGTTACCAGAAACGAGAGAAAAAATGCTGCTGCAGTTGCTAACAACTGCTTAGGGCAGGTCTAGCTCCCTTTCTAGGTTGTTAGGTAAGCAATTCAGGATGTGTCAAGAGAGAGTCTGGTAACTAAATAATAAAAACAAATGCTGGAGAACAAATCCCAAAGATCAGCCAGAGAGGAAGGAGGAAGATCAGGAAAATATTCCTGAAGAAAATGATCATTAAACTGAGCTTTACAAGTGAACTGAGTTTGTCATATGGGTTGCAGGGATAGGAGGGTAGGGGGAGAGTGGGTGAATTCATATGAAAAAAAAACAATGTAACCGCTGAAACCAGGAAAGGCCAGGGATCATGGTAGCATACCTAGCAGATGAATGGATTTATCCAAATGTAGGAAAATGAAGAGAATAATGTGAGATGACCCTGGAAAGAAGATGAGGGCCACACACTCAGTCTTGCAAGTGAGAATGAATCATTAAACAAGATTAAACTGGCAGCAGTGTTTTTAATGTAATGTAGGAAGAGACAACATAAAAAAACCTATTTGAAGGATTTTACAGTAACTCAGTTAAGATTGTACCTGACATAAGGTTTCATCTTGATTATTGCTGGCATTTCCATCTGCTAATCCCTAATACATAGTATGTAAATAATAAATATTGTTGAATGTACAAATTAATGCAGAGAAAACTTTTTTTTTTTTTCAGAGTAAATTTAATCAGGGCTTCACAGGTGGCGCAGTGGTAAAGAATCCCCCTGCCAATGCAGGAGACACAACAGATGCTGGTTCCGTCCCTGGGACAGAAAGATTCCCTGGAGTAGGAAATGGCAACCCACTCCAATACTCTTGCCTGGAAAATTCCATGAACAGAGGAGCCTGGTGGGTTACAGTCCATAGGGTTGCAGAGTTGGACACAACTGAGAGACTGAGCACATCAGGGGCTCAGTACTAATTCAATGGCAAACACTGAATGAATAAAGTAAGAGTGCTTGGGCTAAAAAAACGACAATGGTAATGGAAAGTGGGGAACAAACACAAAAAATACTGACAAAATAAATATAACAATATTAGATTAGAAGTGGAGGAAAATTATATGATTTTGAAATTAGGAGTTTGGATGCTTTGAGAAGGAAGGAAGAAGATACTGTCTTCTACCTCCACCTGTGAGTAGAAAAGATTTTGCTGCCAGTCTTTCTTATTAGAGGTAGAAACTATTGTTGAGCTTGGTAAACACCCACAGCACAGAAAGGAGCATAAAAGTAGAAAATAATTGACATGAAATTGAATTTACAGATTGTCCGGTTGGACTTTGTCGAGTGCCCATAAACAGTGGTCTTAGCTTCCCTAAGAACCTATCCTTTTAACCTAAAAGGATTCTAAACAGCCTGAATGCTTCCATGAATAGACAGCTTAGATCCCACTCCTTTTTTTCTCAACAGAAAATAGAAAAAGAAAAAAAAGCTAATTAAATAGAAATGCAGCCTTATAGCTCATCTCAAAATTTTAGAAGCAACTCATTTTACTTTACTCCTAACAGATACCTTCAAAAAGGCAAAATACCAGTAAAAATTAAACTCAAAGTTCCCAGCTCACAATGTTTCCATCTCTGTCCTGATGGATGGAAAAATAAGCAAGATGACGTACATACTCACTACTGTCATATCTGGCTATTTACTAAAAAGGCCGCTTGTTCTTTTTACCAGATTCCCCTAGGTAGTCAATCAGAGAAGAAAGGAACTCTCTCCTGGCAGAGTTAGAGAACGGGTCACATTGATAAATCTGTTCTCTTTGAAATCTTAAACTAAAGGACAGGTAAAGGATGATATTTGGTTATCTTAATAGTCTATTATTTATTAATAGCAAAAGTGAGTTGCTTAGTGAGATATTCACCAAGAAATTGCATCTCTTGCTTCAGAGTAACATGAGAATTTGAGGTTTTTCTAAACTTTAACAATCTAAACACAAACAGACACAGGCCTATTAGCAGGAAATGGGACCTCTTTTAAAGTCTTTATTCTCCTTGATAAATTCTGTGTTAATTGGAAATTAATTGCTTGTACCATTTACCATAAAGAGATATTTTTTGGCTGCACCATGCTGGCATGTGGGATCGTATTAATAGTTCTCCAACCAGGGATCAAACCCACATACCCTGCATCGGAAGTGCGGAGTTTTAAGTGAACTGCCAGGGAAGTACCATAAAGATATTTTAAGTACGTGGCAAACATTAACTACTTAACATCTGAATAAGCAGCAGCAAATTCTGAAAACCAGGCTGACCTCCCTACCAACAGCGAGACTCATTTGGGGTAAGGAAACAGAACATCGCATACCCCTGTGTCCAAATGTGTATTGCTCAGCCAACAGTTTTTATCTTGGAGTGGTAACTTTGTGATTATCTGGTCTATCCAATTCCCTGTTTTCCAGTGTTTGATCTTTATTATTAAAAATTGATGGGCATCCAGATTCCTCAGCCTCCTCTACAAGTTCAGCCCAGTGTTTCAAGAACTTCATCAAATATTTACACTTCTGAAATCAACTGTATCATCACAGTCCTTTCTGATTCTTAGTTTAAGTCTGAGGAAACTCACTCAGGCGAGAGGCTGGAACGTACTTACACAAGTCATCCTAGAGTGTGTTGTTTTATTGCTGCTGTTGCTCAGTCGCTGTCGTGTCTGACTCTGGGATCCCATGGACTGCAGCACAGCAGGCTCCTCTGTCCCCCATCATCTTCCAGAATTTGCTCAAACTCATGTCCATTGAGTCAATGATGCTACCTAACCATCTCATCCTCTGCTGCCTCCTTCTCCTTCAATCTTTCCCAGCATCAGAGTCTTTTCCAATGAGTCAGTTCTTCAGATCAGGTGGCCAAAGTATTGGAGCTTCAGCTTTAGCATCAGTTCTTACCATGAATTTGCAGGATTGACTTCCTTTAGGATTGACTGGTTTGATCTCTTTGCAGTCCAAGGGACTCTTGACAGTCTTTTCTAGCACCAAAATTTGAAAGTCTCAGTTCTTTGGTGCTCAGCCTTCTTCTGTCCAACTCTCACATCTGTAAATGTCTACTGAAAAAAAACCATAGCTTTGACTATATAGACCTTTGTTGTCAAAGTATCTCTGCATCCAAGAGGGTACAAACCTAAATACAAGCATTTCAACCTTGAAAGACTTAGCAGTTGGCTAGTAATAACTTTTTTCTTAGATCCAAGGATTTAAAATAAACAGGATGGGCCATTTTCTACAAAATGTTTAAGGGATAAAAGATTATTGTAGAATTATCTGGGGTCTTCAAACTGTTCATTGTTAAGAACTGCTATTTCCCTTTTCTCTTTCCTCTAAATACCATTCTGGCCACAGCCCAGATTAAAACTACTAAGGCTGAAAGCAGAAACATTGGGAAAACCCATGGTGCATTAGGGAAAACAGTCTCTCTACCAAGAAAACAGAAATTTAAGAAGCACGAGGGAATTTTTTCTCACAGAAGAAGCCTGGGATAGTCCTCATAAGAGAATTCCTATTATCCCAAGAATAGGCCTCTGAATAAATTGTATGACCATTGACAAATTTTTAAAGTAACATAAGAACTGTCAGAAAATGTGCCATGCTCTTATAAAATGCTTCTCTCAGTCCTCTAACTCACAAAATGTTTTCTATATTTCTCCTTAGGAGCACTGACTGCAGATATTTGTAATCTATTAAAGACTTACTGGTGCCAGGCAGTATGCTAACTATTTTAGAAATATGAAGTCTTTTAACCATCACAGCAATTCCTATAAGTTGGTAGTGTTAATCTCATTTTAGATATAAATAAACTGAAATGCAAAGAGAATAGAATTTCAGAAAGGTTGTATGGCTAAGAGGTGACAAAGGCAGGATTCAAATCTCTTATCCAGAGCCCTAACTGCTTTCATTGCTTATGAAAATGGAGGATGAACCAAGCACAAGCTTGAACACCACACTACCATTTGGACTACAAAAAGTTTTCTTCTTTATGTCCTCTCTTACCCCTAAAACTGAACATACCAGTGATGGGGGCCAAGAGAGTTCCATACAGATTGAAATTTCAGAAAAACAGCTTGGATATGGGTGCTGGTTAATTTGGTTAAAATAAATAATGGGGTGGAGGGCCAAGTTTAATCTTCAGTTTTATTCATGATGCATAATTAGAGAGGAAAAAGTCTTCGGTACTACAGCTGCTGGTCCATAAATGTAACCAGATTAATTTACATAAATGTAATTGAAGTTTCCTCACTGTTGGATTCTGGTATAATAGAAACCTTACTGAGTTTTTCCTTAGCTTTGTGTATGTATTTACCTAGAAATGTATATGAAATATGTATATATATATATATATATTAATATGTGGAGATAGGCAATAGGCCATAGCACTTAGTGGTAGTTATCTGCGTGCATGTGTGTATGCTCAGTTGCACACTCATGTCTGACTCTTTGTGACACCATGGACTGTGGAATTCTTCAGGCCAGAATACTAGAGTGGAGAGCCTTTCCCTTCTCCAGAGGATCTTCCCAACCCAGGGATCTAACCCAGGTCTCCCGCATTGCAGGCAGATTCTTTACCAGCTGAGCCACAAGGGAAGCCCAAGAATACTGGAGTGGGTAGCCTATCCCTTCTCCAGCAGATCATCCCAACCCAGGAATCAAACTGGGGTCTCCTGCATTGCAGGTGGATTCTTTACTAACTGAGCTATGAGGAAAGCCCAAGACATTGACAAGATGGTAGCTGTGGGATCAAATTGCCAACTTCCACTGGATCATCAAAAAAGCAAGTGTTCCAGAAAAACATCTACTTATGTTTTATTGACTACACCAAAGCCTTTGATGGTGTGGATCACCACAAACTGTGGAAAATTCTTCAAGAGATGAGAATACCAGACCATCTTACCGGTCCCCTGAGAAATCTCTATGTGGATCAAGAGGCAACAGTTAGAACAGGACATGGAATAACATACTGGTTCCAAACTGGGAAAGAGTACATCAAGGCTGTGTATTGTCACCCTACTTATTTAACTTATATGCAGAGTACATTATGTGAAATGCTGAGCTGGATGAAGCACAAGCTGGAATCAAGATTGCCAGGAGAAATATCAATAACCTCAGATATGCAGATGACACCACCCTTATGGCAGAAAGTGAAGAAGAACTAAAGAGCCTCTCAATGAAAGTGGAAGAGGAGAGTGAAAAAGTTGGCTTAAAACTCAGCTTTCAGAAAACTAAGGTCATGGCATCTGGTCCCATCACTTCATGGAAAATAGATGGAGAAACAATGGAAACAGTGACAGACTTTATTTATTTATTTATTTATTTTTTGACTCCAAATCACTGCAGATGGTGACTGCAGCCATTTAAAAGATGCTTGCTCCTTGGAAGGCAAGTTATGACCAACCTAGACTGTATATTAAAAAGCGGAGACATTACTTTGCTAAAAAAGGTTCGTCTAGTCAAAGTTACGGTTTTTCCAGTAGTCATGTATGAATGTGAGAGTTGGACCATAAGGAAAGCTGAGCGCCAAAGAACTGATGCTTTTGAACTATGGTGTTGGAGAAGACTCTTGAGAGTCCCTTGGACTGCAAGGAGATAAAACCAGTCAATCCTAAAAGAAATCAGTCCTGAATATTCATTGGAAGGACTGATGCTGAAGCTGAAACTCCAATACGTTGGCCACTTGATGCAAATAACTGACTCATTGAAGAGACCCTGATGCTGGGAAAGATTGAAAGTGGGAGGAGAACGGAATGACAGAGGATGAGATAGTTGGATGGCATCACCTACTTGGTAGAAATGAGTTTGAACAAGCTCCAGGAGTTGGTGATGGACAGAGAAGCCTGGTGCGCTGCAGTCCATGAGATCGCAAAGGTCAGACAGGACTGAGCAACTGTACTGAACTGAACTGACTCCACGGTCTGTAGCCTGCCAGACTCCTCTGTCTGTAGAATTTTCCAGGCAAGAATGCAAGAGTGGGTCGCCATTTCCTCCTCCAGGGGATCCTGCAAACCCAGGGATCCAACCCCAGTGTCCCGCAGCGCCTGCCTTGGCACGCGTGCTCTTCACCACTGAGCTACCTGGAAAGCCTCTGTGTGTGTGTGTGTACATACATATATATATATATAATCACACATAACCCTCAGTTATGCACTATTTATTCACTACACCTTCAACAGCCAAAATCTAAGAGAAAAACAGGAAGTAAGCAAAATGTTCTCTTTTTACCCAAAATAGATTGAGTAAATATCATGTACTTTGAGCACTGCATTATCCCTGTACATGCCCACACTAAGAGCTTAAGAACTCTTATCCTTTTCGTTACTGCTCCTGATCCTGGTATTTGGTAACCTGTTTGTTTGTTTTTCCAGTGCTGATAAGAAGTGAATAGAAAGGGAAGATTATTAGAGGCAATGGTCCTTGTCAGCAGCAAGAAATGGCAACTGACAGGGAAACAGCTGAACTATAAAGAGTATATTCACATATGTGTGTGTGTGTGTGTGTTTTTACCCAAAATAGATTGAGTAAATATCATGTACTTTGAGCACTGCATTATCCCTGTACATGCCCACACTAAGAGCTTAAGAACTCTTATCCTTTTCGTTACTGCTCCTGATCCTGGTATTTGGTAACCTGTTTGTTTGTTTTTCCAGTGCTGATAAGAAGTGAATAGAAAGGGAAGATTATTAGAGGCAATGGTCCTTGTCAGCAGCAAGAAATGGCAACTGACAGGGAAACAGCTGAACTATAAAGAGTATATTCACATATGTGTGTGTGTGTGTGTGTGTTAGACGCTCAGTTGTGTCCGACGCTTTGCAACCCCATGGACTTTAGCCTGTCAGGCTCCTCTGTCCATGGGATTCTCCAGGCCAGAATACTAAAATGGGTTGCCATTCCCTTCTCCATATTTGCATATAGTAGTTACTTAATGCACTGTTGCTGAAAGAATGGGTGAATGAGCAAACTTTCCCAAATGATCAAATACACAATCATTTTAGAAGCACTTTAAGTGAAAACTCCTGGGCCTTTTAGTTATCTGTGTGCAGAATATGAGTCAAGAACTAGTATTACAGAAACCTATGGTTGCTAACTCAATGGATATGAATTGGAGCAAATTCGGGGAGATAGCTAAGAACAAGGAAGGCTAGCGTGCCGCAGCCCATGGGGTCATAAAGAGTCAGACACAACTTAGCGACTGAACAACGACAACAGTGGTTACCAGAGAGGGATGGAGGGGGAGGAATAAACTGGGAAATTGGGATTGACATGTACACACTACCGTGGGCTTCCCAGGTGGCACTAGTGGTAAAGAACCTGCCTGTCAATCCAGGAAATGTAAGAGACCTGGGTTTGATCCCTGGATTGGGAAGATCCCCTGGAAAAGGAAATGGCCATCCACTCCAGTATTCTTGCCTGGAAAATCTCATGGACAGAAGAGCCTGGTGGGCTACAGTCCATGGGGTCACCAAGAGTTGGACACGACTGAGTAACTTAGCATGCACACATATATACATATATATATATGTACATATATACATGTATACAAGCTATACATAAAACTGGTAGCTAGTGAGGACAGACTGTATAGCACAAGGAACTCTACTCAATACTCTTCAATGACCTATATGGGAAAAAAATCTTAAACAGAGAGACATATGTATATATATATAACTCATTGACTTTGCCATACACTTGAAACTAATACAACATTGTAAATCAGCTACATTCCAATAAAATTTTAAAAAAAGAATTAGTGTTATATTAGCTTGAATAAGCTGTTCTATGCTTACTCCTTGGAAGAAAAGTTATGGCCAACCTAGATAGCGTATTGAAAAGCAGAGACATTACTTTGCCAAAAAAGGTCCATCTAGTCAAGGCTATGGTTTTTCCAGTGGTCATGTATGGATATGAGAGTTGGACTGTGAAGAAGGCTGAGCGCCAAAGAATTGATGCTTTTGAACTGTGGTGTTGAAGACTCTTGAGAGTCCCTTGGACTGCAAGGAGATCCAACCAGTCCATTCTGAAGGAGATCAGCCCTGGGATTTCTTTGGAGGGAAAGATGCTGAAGCTGAAACTCCAGTACTCTGGCCACCTCATGCAAAGACCTGACTCATTGGAAAAGACTCTTGATGCTGGGAGGAACTGGGGGCAGGAGGAGAAGGGGACGATGGAGGATGAGATGGCTGGATGACATCACTGACTCGATGGACCTGAGTCTGAGTGAATTCTGGGAGTTGGTGATGGCCAGGGAGGCCTGGTGTGCTGCGATTCATGGGGTCGCAAAGAGTCGGACATGATTGTGCGACTGAATTGAACTGATGCAGTGACAGTTTGGAAGGAATAGAACTAACCTAAGCAACCTTTAATAAAGGGGTGTGTGTGTGTCCCTCTGTCAGAATGGGACAGTGATTACTGTAAGGATTCAGAGATCTCACAAAGTGGAGACAGCCGACCCTTATAGAAACTGGAGCCTGTCACTGGGGAGCCACATGGTTTGTAGGCAGCTACGTGGTCCTTTCTCAATAGGACTGTTTCTCCCTGTGGAACTGCACTGTTGCTCCTGGTTCTGCTCCATGAGGCGGTAACTAGCCTCAATGCTAGACCTTTCATGTCCTCTCTCTAGATTTTGGTTTTTATTCCATATCCCCAGGAGAGGAATCTAATTGGCCCAAATGAAATCAAATATTTACCATTATTCCAACCAGTTGTAGCCAAGTGTGATGGGGTCAAATGTTATCCCATAACTGCCAAAAGCAACCCTTAGCATTTATTCATTCAATCACTCATTTACCTGTCTACAGATAATATGTGGTCCATGACTACCTAGAGATCACATTTAGGAAGAGTTAATAGTCATATGTGATGTTTCACACGCAAAGAAATAGATTTCAAGAAAGTAGACCATGTTCATAGACGGATCACTAAGTCCATGAGAAATTTAGAAGGCATATCTTATGAAGAATTATTCAAGACTTTGAAGCTGTTCAGTTCAGTTCAGTTCAGTCGCTCAGTCGTGTCTGACTCTTTGAAGCTGTTAGTGTAGAAAAAACACGCAGTCATTCACCAGGAAATGACATGAGTACCTACTTTATTTCCCACACCATTGTAGATGCTGTGGTTATACTGGAGCATAAAGTGTTAGTCTCTCAGTTGTGCCTGACTCTTTGTGATCCCGTGGACTAAAGCCTGCCAGGGTCCTCAATCTGTGGGATTCTCCAGGCAAGAATACTGGAGTGGGTTGCCATTCCCTCCTCCAGGGATATTGGAGCACAAAATGAGACCCAATTTCTCCTGTAGGAAACCTGCCTCAGGACAGAAATCTGATTGTTCTCCTCAAAGATTAAAGATTTGTCTTGTATAAAAGATATATTTATTCTATGCTGCTTTAGAAGTCAGAACTCATCAGGAAGTGAAAGCTGCAAAAACGAAGATAGAAGAATGAAATAACTGTTCAGTTCAGTTCAGTTCAGTCGCTCAGTCGTGTCCGACTCTTTGCGACCCCATGAATCACAGCACGCCAGGCCTCCCTGTCCATCACCATCTCTCGGAGTTCACTCAGACTCACGTCCATCGAGTCTGTGACGCCATCCAGCCATCTCATCCTCTGTCGTCCCCTTCTCCTCCTGCTCCCAATCCCTCCCAGCATCAGAGCTTTTTCCAATGAGTCAACTCTTCGCATGAGGTGGCCAAAGTACTGGAGTTTCAGCTTTAGCATCATTCCTTCCAAAGAAATCCCAGGGCTGATCTCCTTCAGAATGGACTGGTTGGATCTCCTTGCAGGCCAAGGGACTCTCAAGAGTCTTCTCCAACACCACAGTTCAAAAGCATCAATTCTTTGGCACTCAGCCTTCTTCACAGTCCAACTCTCACATCCATACATGACCACAGGAAAAACCATTAATGGAGGTCAAAAACTGAAATGAAAAATGCATGCGATTGCATCTCCCTCCCCAACTCTCACAAGTGGCAATAACTATCAGGAATACAACTATCAGGAATACAACTATCAGGAATACTGTCACAGCGATTCTGGCAGAGGAGAAAAGTTGAAACAAGATGCTGGCTAAGGTCCTTTACAACTCTGAGATTCCAAAATAGAGCATCAGGGAACAGAGTTCAAAATGATAATACCCACATCTGAACCTCCAGTTTATCTCATAGAGAGGGCTTCCCAACAGGCTTAATTATGTTGTTCCCTATCCTCATTCCTCTCTGAGGTACTCTCTGTACAGACAGAATTACAGATATGCTCAGCGACCCACAGTGGCTCTAAAAGAACATTTTTATGAGTAATGTTGTAGGCTGACTGTACAGAGTGGTAATAGAAGCACGATAGGATCTATTGTCACTAATCTGTTCTTTAGAAAACACACAAAATGATGCAATTTCTAACCAGAAAGGGAAGTAGACTCTGTGTGTGTGTGTGTGTGTGTGTGTGTGCCTGCAATGGCAATAAAGGATTTACGTAAGCAATCTCAGAGACCATCTACGTCCCCCTTAAGGGACAGCGCTTTCCTACGGCAACAGTGGGAGGCACTAAATCCAAGACTTCTACATGAAGACTTCAGTTCCACCAGCTGTGAGTCTGAGTCCTGGTTTCCTCATCTCTATTCCATGCCTATTCCCTCATTTGTAAAATGGATATAATCACAACACAGATGATTAGAAAAGATAATACACCAATGGCACTTAGCCCAGTTCGGTGCCTGGCCCATAGTAAGCATTCAAAATACTATAGTTACAAAATTTATGCAACAGTGAACATGCAGTCAGTGTTCTCTCTATGTGCCAGGCAATGTACTGACTACTTTGCCTACATTTTCTCATTGCTTTTCTCTGTTTTATAGATAAGAACTTTGAGAATTAGGAGTTAAGTAAATTGTTCAAAGTCAGATGCGGAGTGACAGAACTTGAATTTCAACCCAAGGAGTTTTAAACCAAGAGTTTAAACTCAATGAACTACTAATTAGTAATTAGTATTCCAACTGATTCTGTATTCTGACTAACGAATACAGCTCCACCTCAAGTGTATCCTCTCTGCCTGGCATCTTTAACACCAAGCTTGAGACTGAACTAGGACCTCATTGTTGTTTTAATTTGCATTCCCAAAATTGCTAATGAATTTGACTACATTTCACAGTTTTTGTCTTTCTCTCATTGATTTGTAGAAATAGTGTGTATTCTGAATACCAATCATGCAATTAGTGGCCAGATACACACACACACACAAATACATTTGAAAATATGTATGAATGATATGTATCAGTTCAGTTCAGTTCAGTCACTCATTCGTGTCCGACTCTGAGACCTCATGACTGCAGAAAGTTATGACTAACCTAGACAGCATATTAAAAAGCAGAGACATTACTTTGCCAAAAATGGTCTGTCTACTCAAGGTTATGGTTTTTCCAGTAGTCACGTATGGATGTGAAAGTTGGACTATAAAGAAAGCAGAGTGCAGAAGAATTGATGCTTTTGAACTGTGGTGTTGGAAACGATTCTTGAGAGTCCCTTGAACTGCAAGGAGATCCAACCAGTCCATCCTAAAGGAGATCAGTCCTGAGTGTTCATTGGAAGGACTGATGTCAAAGCTGAAACTCCAATACTTTGGCCACCTGATGTGAAGAAGTGACTCATTTGAAAAGACCCTGATGCTGGGAAAGATTGAAGGCAGGAGGAGAAGGGTACAACAGAGGATGAGATGGTTGGATGGCATCACCGACTCAATGGATGTGAGTTTGGGTAAACTCTAGGATTTGGTGAAGGACAGGGAGGCCTGACCTGGCATGTGTGTGTGTGTATATGATGAAGTTACATATTAATATGCATGCACATTGTTCAATCCTGTCCAACTCTTGCAACCCCAAGGACTGTAGCCCACCAGGCTCCTTTGTCCATGGGATTTCACAGGCAAGAATACCAGAATGGGTTGTCTTCCTGACCCAGGGATCAAACCCGCATGTCCTACGTCTCCTGCACTGGCAAGCGGATTCTTTACCCCTGAGCCACCTGGGAAGCCCCACACATTAATATAACATACTGCATTACATACAACATTTGCCGTAAGAGTTTGTGTCAGTGTGATTTTATGAGACAAATAATATTATATCAATTCTTTTATAAAGGAATCAGATGTTGTAAGTAGTTGTTTAAAATATAGTTCCCAAGTGTGTTTGTGTATAAAATTGCTATTGTAGATAGAATTGTACCTCTTAATTTCAGCCCTTTTTCTAAGTTTTTGTTGCCATTGTATAAAAATAGAATAGATTGTTAAATATTAATTTTTGCCAAACTTATCTAAACTTGTAGTCAATTTTAGTAATGAATTTGTATTCTATACAAATTATCATAAGTTCCTCATTTCATAATTATAATTTCATCTTTCCTTCTCATTCTTATATTTCTTTTTCTTGTTAGTATATCTTATTCTATTAATTTGTAGTATTATTTTGAAAGCTATATATCTGAAAGGTAATTTGTCTACAGTTATTATACTTAATTAAAATATACACTTATATTTGTCATGTTGTGCATTATATCCCTAGTACTTAAGTTTATCTTATAAGTAGAAATTTGTGCCTTATTGTTTTGAACTTTATTTCCTTCTCTGTGCCTTAATTTTCTCACTTGTAAAAATACGGTGTTGGGATACAGTGTCTTCAAAAATCCTGCCTATTCCAACATACTAAGATCCTGTGAAGCTATAGCAACACTCTGTATCATGCATCCTCTGGAAACAGGGAGACTTTAAAAGAAGTCAGTATTAAAAAACATAAGTCTTTAAATCCCATGAAACAGACCTGGGCCTGGGACAAGCACCTTATTACAAAGTTCTATTTGTCTTCAACTGGCCCTGCAAACATGTTGCTTTTGCAGTGTGTGTTTCTTTTTTCATATGCCCTGTCTGAGGTTTTTTTCCCTCTGTCATAGTCAGCTTGGGGCACTGAATAGCCCTAATAAAATAGCATAAAGTGGGTGGCTTTTAAACAAAAATTTATTTCTCACAGTTCTGGAGGCTGGAAGCATGGGATCAGGTGTCAGTAAAGTCAGGTTCTGGTAAGGGCCTTCTGGATGATAGATGACCAACTTCTCCATGTATCCTTACATGGAAAACAGCAGAGAATCAAGCTCTCTCAGGACTCTTAAAAGGACACTAAGCCCATTCACTAAGGTTCTACTCTCATTATCTCAGCAAATACTAATTACCTACCTAAGCCTCCACCCCATCATACCATCACATCAGGGGCATCATAGGGTTTCAACTTAGTAATTTCGGGGGCACCTAAACACTTACTCCATACCACTCTCTAGTTCAGATTCCTGGGTCCTTTTTCTTATCAATATGCTGCTGCTGCTGCTGCTGCTAAGTCGCTTCAGTCGTGTCCAACTCTGTGCGACCCCATAGACGGCAGCCCACCAGGCTTCCCCGTCCCTGGGAATCTCCAGGCAAGAACACAGGAGTGGGTTGCCATTTCCTTCTCCAATGCATGAAAGTGAAAAGTAAAAATGAAGTTGCTCAGTCGTGTCTGACTCTTAGCGACCCCATGGACTGCAGCCCACCAGGCTCCCCTGTCCATGGGATTTTCCAGGCAAGAGTGCTGGAGTGGGGTGCCATTGCCTTCTCCAATCAATATGCTACTCTTATCCAAATTGAGCTAATCCCTGTACCAATTAATTCATTGACTATACTTTTGTATATTGTATGACTGTTTTAGTCATACTAATAAATCAAATTTTTATTACTCACTATACAATGCAGACCATTGTTTCCTGGTAAAAGAACCTCGTGTGTGTGTGCTCAGTCACTAAATCAAGTCCAACTCTTCATGACTCCATGCACTGCAGCCCGCCAGGCTCCTCTGTCCACAGAATTTCCCAGGCAAGAATACTGTAGTGGTTCACCATTTCCTCCTCCAGGGAAGCTTCCCAACCCAGGGAGCAAGTCCATGTCTCCTGCGTCTCCTACACTGGCAGGTGGATTCTTTACCACTGAGTCACCTGGGTGGAGATCTCAGGCATCACTGAATAGATGTGCAAAATATTTGGGAATGGAAAGAGGTTCAAAATAAGTCTTACAAATCACACATTTGTAATGTCTTCTACCAAGATGAGGCTTTATCCTCTACATTATCTAAATCAGGACCTAACCTCATGATGGCAGAGTATTCGTTTTTACTAGGTTTGTGCAGAACCTGTCATGAAAACAGTCAGTGACACTCTGGTCTAAACTGCCAGAGTTCACGTCTTTTCTTTTTTATTATGTTAGCATAGGTTACACAGCCATCTTCACTTCTCAAAGTCAAACTCAACTCTTCTCCCTACTTTGCCTTTAAAACTGCTTAGCTGAAACCCTTCAGGGAGTTTGGGATTTTTCTGAGCAAAAATTACTCACTCTCTGTGCATGGCTCTGCAGTAAATCATTCTCTGTTTTGAAACAAAAACAAAACCCTCAACTCTACTATAACCTACTGTCTACCACAAGAATTCCAGATAGTGGAAATAATTTCAAAGCCAGGAGTCAAAGGAAAATCTATCTGATCCAAAGCTAGTGTATTTGACAATTATTTAATTGCATACATTGCAAATAGATGGGGAAATAATGGAAACAGTGACAGACTTTATTTGGGGGGGCTGCAGATGGTGAAGGAAGCCATGAAATTAAAAGACGCTTGCTCCTTGAAAGAAAAGCCATGACTAACCTAGACAGCATGTTAAAAAGCAGAGACATTACTTTACCAACAAAGGTCTGTCTGGTCAAAGCTACGGTTTTTCCAGTAGTCATGTATGGATGTGAGAGTTGGACAATAAAGAAAGCTGAGCACCGAAGATTTGATGCTTTTGAACTGTGGTGTTGGAGAAGACTCCTGAGAGTCCCTTGGACTGCAAGGAGATAAAACCAGTCAATGCTAAAGGAAATGAATCCTGAATATTCATTGGAAGGACTGATGCTGAAGCTGAAACTCCAATACTTTGGCCACTTGATGCGAAGAACTGACTCATTGGAAAAGACCCTGATGCTGGGAAAGACTGAAGGTGGGAGGAGAAGGGGACAACAAAGGATGAGATGGTTGGATGGCATCACCAACTCCATGGACATGAGTCTGAGTAAGCTCTAGCAGTTGCTGATGGACAGGTTAAGTCTGGCGTGCTGCAGTCCATGGGGTCACAAAGAGTCGGACACGACTGAGTGACCGAACTGATACTGATACTGATACTTGGGAATAGCATTTTCCAAAGTGCACTCAGCAAACATCTAGCCCATGAAATATAAATAAACTTTGTGAAGTGCAGGTGAACGATGTTATGGCCACATAAATTTAGGATCCACTATGCAAAACAAAAACAAACAAGTTTATTTAGTCCAGAATATCTAAGAACTTGCCAAGCTCTTTTAAATATGCTCCATTTTTTCCCAAAGGACATCTGTGAAAGTTTGGGTTAATCTATAGGAAATAGTCACTCCCTCTCTATTTATTATAAGTGAAATGTACTTTCCAAATCTTGATGATGGGCTTAGAGATATGATGCTTTGGTCAATGCAATGTTAAGCATATGACTAGAACAGAGACCTTAGATAATTCTTGAACAGATCAATTTCTCTCTTTCACTTCTTTCTCTGCCTTGAGGACCTGTCCTGGTTAGCCACTTCTTCAGTATGATGACAAACAGAGAAGATCTGAGCCAAACCAATCAGTAGCTTGGAATGAACTCTTGGTGACCAGAACTTTGAAATAGACCACCCACTGCAGCCTGGTCCAGATCAGCAGTTGTTGAACTGCAGACCTTAAGCATGAAAATAAATGTGTATGGAGGATAAGCCACTGAAATACTGCTGGCAGTCAGCAAAAACTGACTGGACACCTCTCACTAAAGTAGTGTGTTATGCAAAACAGTTTGAGAAAATGAGCTCTAACACCCTTCAAATTCTCTTTCTCTACTGGGCTACCATCATTCTCCAGTATTTAAGAAAATTTGTGCAGCCTGTTAGACGCAATATAATTTTACAGTTTTCATTGTGGTTCACATATATAAAATATGCATGTGGGAAACTATAAAGTTCCTCACAACAAAGCTTGTGAATTAGGATGAACCTCATTTCCCAACCAAATAGGGGGGTCTGAAGGGCTAATAATGGGCAGAGATACCTGCAGGACTCAGATCTCCTGAGTCCGAGCCTTGGTGCTTTTCCACTCAACTTTGCTTCCCCTCTTCATTTTTATAAAAAGCCCTTAATGATCTTTTGTGTAATGAGTTCCAAATATTTATTTCAGATATAGGTCCTGCTTTGGAAATTCTGTAATTAAAGAATGACTTCAAAACAAGCTGCAGTTGAATAATATGAATGTGGATTGCATGTTTTGAACATTACTAATACCAAGGAGCCGTCCATTTATTTAGTTGCATGAAAATAGTCATCCAATGTACTCTACCCAAAATGGTCCAAGTTACCCTAAAAGCTATTCTAAAGGGATAGAGAGCTGTGGGAAATGACTAAATAGCACTGAAAGCAGTACTCTACTCATCAAAGTTCAAAAATTAGTCAATCTGGGTGGTGGTAGAAAGAAGTAAACTAAAGGATCCAGAACATAGTCCTAAACAAGCTCCCAAACTTACGTGGACAAGTTATGTGCCCAAATGCTGAAAGCAATAACTGGCTGGGCATGTTTTTAAAATATTCCTATTGAACTTGTTTGAGGGCAGGTAGTCTCCTGCAGGGCATTGCCCTCACCTGCTGTTGGCCAAGTGTTCCCAGGCACTGCAAGCTGCTTTAGGATTGCAAGGCTCCTGACTCCTAATACCCTCCACAGAAATCCTAGGAAGGATTCCAGCAAGGCCTCAAGGTCCTACCCCACAAAAATATCTAATGTGGACACTGCCTTGTACTTCTTGCAGGAGTGGAAATAGCGTGGCATTTCTGAAGAACAATTTGGCAATTTCATTCATTCATCTATTTATCATTCAACAAAGACTATTAAGCCCTGTCTCCATGCCGGCCACTCTTCTAGGGGCTGAAGATACTGCAATGAACAAATCAGACAAAACTCTCTGCCCTGTTGGAGCTGACATTCTAGTGGCAGGGATGAGAGGGACAGTGGGAAATGAGACACTTTGGGGGAGAAAAATAAACGAATTAAATTGTCATTAATAAGTAGAAGGTGAGAAATTCTATAGAAAAAATAACTTAAGCATCATAGAGAAGGAATGAAAGTAGGTTATTGTTTTAAATAAGGAAGTCAGGGGAGATCTCAAGGATAAGGTAACATTTATCCCAAAATCATGTTTCAACAGTTATAGTTACAAAAAGAAAGAAAGAAAGACCTAATGGAAACACAACAAGTGCTCTTTGTAATTATCATTAAGATGAGGGGGAGGGGAATAGAAGATGGAGCACTTTCTTGGTGGTTTGGTGGTTAAGGATCCACCTTGCAATTCAGGGAACTTTGGTTTGATCCTTAGTCCAGGAACTAAGATCGCACATGCCTCAGAGCAACTAAGCCCAAACGCTTCAGAGCTCATGTTCTGCAACTTCTGAAACCCCCAACGAAAGATCCTCACTATGCAACACAGATCCTGCGTGCTGCAACTGAGACCCAAAGCAGTCAAATAAGTAGATAAATCAACGCTTTTTTTAAAAAAGAAGGTGGGATTTGGGGTAAATTTTTTTGTGTGCTATATTCTATGTATGTGTTTTTAATTCGAATATTTGAGAATGTCAGATAACTCTCTTTTTTAAAAGCTCTCCAAGACAATTCTGATGCACAGATAGAAAACTGTTTCTTTCTCACCTTACATTTTAAATTCTAGATAATTCTAAATAAAGGTCTCAATAGTTCTGAGCATACTGAATTCAATATTTTTAAATTAAACTTTATATACTTTAATTCTTTCCAATATTTCCATAAAATAGTATTCTAAAGAGTCATATAAATATCTCATAGTGCATCGTGACAAATAAATGATTGAAGAGGTTGACAGCCTCCTCAATAAATGTTTAGTTGTTATTATTGTATGACTCTTAATGGAGAATAAGCTATTTGACCCAGACTTTGAAAAAAGAATGGGATAAGGATGGGTATTAGTGAAAGTCGTCCAGTTGTGTCTGACTCTTTGTGACCCCCTTTGGAATTCTCCAGGCCAGAATACAGGAGTGGGTAACCTTTCCCTTCTCCAGGGGATCTTCCCAACCTAGGGATCAAACCAAATGATGTGATTAAAGGTCAGATATTGGACTTTTAGGCGGGAGAAATGCCTGTCCAAAGACAGGGACAACGAGCTGATTGTGAGCAAAGGCAGCTCTTCCTTTCATTTTGTATAGAGTAAGAGGCTATTAGGCCACAAGTTTCTTCAAGTGCTGGGACTACATCCACCTCGTTGACTGCTTTATCCTAGAACTTAGCACAGGACACAAAAGAGGTGCAGATTATTTGTAGAGTGTTCAAAGTATTTTGACCACAACTAAAAGGTGTCCATTTTAGTTGTGTCCTCAAATCATTCTATGACATCAGTCATCATTTAAACAAGGTGCTAACCAGAGCCGTCCTAAGAAAAGACATTAACCAAGATACACTCAAGCTATCAAAACAAAATGTAATCACTCGTTGGATCTGCCTGAAATAAAAACTCATTTATCTGACATGGTTAGGAAATTAGTAAATTCTTTGGAATTAAAATATTCCTTTAATGCTAAAATGTTTAAATTTTATTTTAACAAAGTTATATGGAAATTATTAAATTTTTATTACAAATACTGTGGCAATAGAACAAAATTGAGCTTTTCCTTTAAAGAATCTGAGTCAGTAACAGATCACACACTGTCAGCAGCAAACAAAATACATTTGGCTAACTTAAGCAAGAAAACTACTTTATTGGAGTGTTTTAGGTTAGTACCCCACGTTAAAGGGAAACTGGAAGATCAACCTTGAAGAGTTAGGGACTCTGCAGCTCAAAGGAAGCTGGGGTCCATGTGGAATGGAAGAATGGACCATCTATTCAGGGTACCACCACTGGATAAAACAGTTCTCCTAACTTTGAATCACGCTGCTCAACCCCCAAATTTCTGCAAGAAAACAATTCAACTGACCTGGCTTGGAACATATGCTCAACCTTATCCAGGAGAGGAGAGGACACTTCAGTGATGGCTCCACTGGAACTGAGTACAACTTGGGAATGATAGATTTCCAAAGGAAAATCGCAATAAAACTAGGCAAGTAAACACACACAGGCCCAACACAAGAGTTAATGATCATTCTGTACATCCATTACAGTACCAGATTATAATCCAGTGATGTCTTGAAACCTAGTCATCTATTCAAGACTACTTTTCCCCTTTACTTAATGGTCCCAGACTTTGGTATTTCTGGGGACTCTAATTTTTATAGTTCTTTTATCTCTCTTTTTCTTTTGAATTGATCATTTGTTTCTTGCTACTTTCAGTTTGCCTGATTTGGGTACTTCCAATTTACCTACCTCACTACTTTTAATTTACTTGCCTCCTATATCTGGCTATGGGCTAGGAAATGAAAGAACCAAGCCTGTTAGATATGTGTTTAATGAGGCTGCAAGTGAGTATAGCTCTATGAGTAAAATACGGGTGATAAACACAGAGTTGGTGTCATCTGCATCTCGGCACCCCTGCTCAAACATTTATTTTGCTAATGTTTAGTTGTTTAGCTGATTTGATAATTACTAGATGAGGAATTCTCTATAAAGGATATGCTGCCATTTTTTTAAAGGACACAGTGTTCTTTAATTTTTTATCATTTTTTATTTCATCTTCACAGTAACACTGAAAGAAAGGAAAGGGCAAATATTTTCTGAGTTTGACAACTATACAGATGGGAGCTGCAGTAAGTTTAAAGTACATGGATGGGAAGTGAGTGCTCAGCCACAAGTGTCCTGATTTCCCTTCCAGAATTTAGTTAGTAGATTCAGCTATGTCAAATCAGGAGATCTACAGAATCATAGATCAAAGGCAGCCTAAAACTCAAGGGGTCAGTAAGGGATAGAACAAGTGTATGATATAGACAGAAAGGCACAGAGAGAAAATTCCATACCTAGCTGTAGAACAAGGTCAAAATCCTGAGACCCATGTAAGTAAATGGGGACAAATACAGAACAGCATAACTCAACTAAATGGAAATAAACATAGATTTCGTTGTGTAATGGCTTTTAGCAACAACTCAGATGAAACACTGAAAATACATTTAACAATTTTCACGTGACATAAAACTGGAATGTATTACTGCTGCTGCTGCTAAGTCGCTTCAGTCGTGTCCAACTCTGTGTGACCTCATAGACGGCAGCCCACTAGATTCCTCTGTCCCTGGGATTCTCCAGGCAAGAATACTGGAGTGGGCTGCCATTGCCTTCTCCAGTGCATGAAAGTGAAAGTTAAGTCGCTCAGTCATCCCTGACTCTTAGCGACCCCATGGACTGCAGCCTACCAGGCTCCTCCGTCCATGGGATTTTTCAGGCAAGAGAACTGGAGTGGGGTGCCATTGCCTTCTCCAGTGTGTGAAAGTGAAAAGTGAAAGTGAAGTCGTTCAGTCGTGCCCGACTCTTAGCGACCCCATGGACTGCAACCTACCAGGTTCCTCCGTCCATGCGATTTTCTAGGTAAGAGTACTGGAGTGGGGTGCCATTGCCTTCTCCAGGAAAGTATTACTAATGATTAGTAATTTATTAATTGACAGAAACAAGATTCCAGATGGAACTGTTGGCTAGATGAAATTTAACACAGATTAAATTTTTTTCTCTTATGTATATATAAAATTTATATTTACAGACACAGTACAGGGTAAGCCTGGCTTGACAATAGTCATATGGATTTTGGATTATTGCAAATAAAGAAATAGTAATACTGATATTTTCCAAAAGGATATATACACCCCAATGTTCATTGCAGCACTGTTTATAATAGCCAAGACATGGAAGCAGCCTAAATGTCCACTGTCAGAGGAAAGGATAAAAAGATGGGGTATATATATACTATGAAATACTACTCAGTCATTAAAAAGAATGAATAATGCCATTTTCAGCAACATGAATGGACCTAGAGATTGTCATACTGAGTGAAGTAAGTCAGAGGAGGAGAAATATCATATGACAACCCTTATATGTGGAATCTAAAAAGAAATGATACAAATGAACTTACTTACAAAATAGAAAGAGACTCACAGACTTAGAGAAAGGACTTATGGTTGCCAGGGGAAGGATGGGGCGGGAGGATAATTAGAAGTCTGGGATAGACATGTACACACTGCTCTGTTTAAAATGGATAACCAGCAAGGACCTATTGTATAACACATGGAACTCTGTTCTATGTTATGTGGCAGCCTGAATGGGAAGGGAATTTGGGAGAGAATGGATAAATACATATGTATAGCTAAGTCCCTTCTCTGTTCACCTGAATCTATCATAACGTTCATCAGCTATACCCCAATACAAAAGAAAAAGTATTTTAAAAAGATGATATGTTTATCATTTATTGAAAATAGTGGTAGGCATCATAGTAAGTTCTTTACATATATTAATTCTCACAACAGTTCTAAAACAATTCTAACAATTCATCAACAACATCATTATCATAGTCCTCATGTTATAATTGAGAAAACTAAATAATTTGAGAAATAAAATGTCCAGAGTCCAACAGCTTATCAGTGTTGAAACCAGGAGTTAAACCTACCTAAATCCATGCCTTAACCAATATGCTACTATTATTGTTTAAGAATAAATTCCATTAATAAAAGACTCGAAGAAGTCTCTTTGCAATGCTAACATCGCTATTTCAGTACTGTGTGCATTTTTCTGGGGATGAATAATTTTTATTTTGATCTATATATACCTTTTATAAAGATACAGTAACAATTTCCCCTGAGAGCGTTTGAAAGCATGCATATAAGATACAAACTAAGCAACTAAGAAGATGCCTTAAAATACACAAATTTGGAACAAGACTTATGCCTGGTGTTGAGGAAGAGGCCCAGGTGTTAGATTTAACCAGACTGGATCCACCCCTCTTAACTGTGTGACCTTGCACCAGTTTCCCCATCTATAAAATATGCATGTTGATTCCTTCCTACCAGTACTACTGGGGGCATTGGAAACGATGCATGTGAAAATCCTTGGGACAGCTCTGCTCCCTAGAAGTAGAAAATAGCATTATTTCTGCTCTTTGCAGAAGTTAAAGGAAAATGGGCTTTACTTTGATACTAAGATGAACCTTTTAAAATGGCAGCTGTCAGAAAGATAATTAGCTGCCTCAAGAAATAGTGAACTGCTGTCTCTGGGGTCGCACAGAGTCGGACACGACTTAAGCGACTCAGCAGCAGCAGCAGCAGCATTCTGGGCTGGGTAGGGGCAACCGACACTTAGTCAATTTATTAATACATACATGCTTAGGCGAATAAGGCACTGCATCAGATGAGGCGTTCTCTGAGGCCCCTTTTAAAGCTGAGATTCTGAATAAGAACACATGTGCTAGGGAACCCGGCTCAATGTTATAGGGCAGCCTGAATGGGAAGGGAGTCTGGGGGAGAATGGATACATGTATATATATGGCTGAATTACTCTGCTGTCTATCTGAAACTATCACAACATTGTTAATCAGCTATACTCCAATATAAAATTAAAAGTTAAAAAAAAAAGAACAGATGTACTTTCTTCCATCTCCCAAAGGTACTGACTAACCAGCAGTAGGACCCGTGCTTTAAGCTGCAGCAGTGGGGTGAGATAAGCACATGGAGAAACTGTCACCATCTGACCCACGCCCCATGGGCTCAGAAGAACTCTGTTCAGAAGTCTGGCACACTAAAGGACTATTTGTCATTCCAGGTTAGCAAGAAATCTTTGTATCATTAAGCAGGTGATTTGGGCGTCAATGATGGTTTTATATATATAAATAAAATACAGGTTTCCCTGGTGGCACATTGGAAAAGAATCTGCCTGCCAACAATGCAGGAGATGTAGGTTTGATCCCTGGTCAGAAAGATCCCCTGGAGAAAAAAATGGCAACCCACTCCAGATTTGTTGCCTGGAGAATTCCATGGACAGAGGAGCCTGGTGGGCTACAGTCCATGGTGTTGCAAAAGAGTCAGATATGACTTAGCAACTAAACAACAACAAATATATGTGTGTGTGTGTGTGTGTGTGTGTGTGTGTGTATAGGTGATAGATAGAGAGATGATACAATATCCACAGCTAAATGACCCAGAGAAATATAGTTGAATAGGGTGAAAACAGAAAAGGAAAGGACAGAAGGCATGACCTCAAGTTACCTTCTTCGGCCTCTGCCCCCTTCACCTTCTCCTAGATGACAGCCCTGTTTATGAATTGCAGCATCTGATCTGAGTTGCTTCATTTTACTACCTCACAGTAACACACCATTGGTGAACTGATTTTGTCCCTTCTGTTTTTGATGACTGGGAGATCCTCATATTTACACGATGTTTTGAAGACCTTAGTTGCTCTTTGCTTTATCTTCTGAGCCAGATTTCATAGTAGCGTCTCTATTCACAAAGACAGAAAAAAAGTTTTACTAGATTACTAAAGTCTGGGAATTCATCTGGGATGACGAAAAAGAGTAATTACAAGCTGACCTCAAGTGCTGGGGACGAGTTCCAAGCATTTTGTTTATCCATCAGAGAGATGAAATCTACCCTTTTGATGTTTTCTGCCTGACACATTTCTGGCTAGCCTAAGGTAAAGTGAAGAGATTTTTCTCATATCACGGGAGGCTGAATTTCTGTGTTGGACTTTGGGAATTTTTCACGGTATGTAATTTATTAAAGTCAAAATATACTCTGTCCCATGCTGCTCCTCCTGCCTGGAAATGTCTTCTCTTCACTCTTGGCAAGACCATTTTCTACTTAGCCTTCAAGTCTCTGCTTAAAGATATTACTTCCTCATACAGCCTTCCCAGTATATCTTGCATTAAAGCTCTGTGTCCCAGACCTTCATAGTACTCTTCCATATTCTTCTCTGTCTCCTCAATATTTATAGTTATGTTAATAAAGAATAAGCAGTGTTTGACATATGGTACGTGCTTGATAAATATATGTTGAATGACTGTGTGCATGCTAAATTTTCATGACATTAAATCAAAGAAAAATAGCTCAATGTTAAATTTCTAATAGGGTTCAGTTCAGTTCAGTTCAGTCGCTCAGTACGTCTCCTCTAAATATTAGAAGTCCAACTCAGCTCCTCACTACTGCCTTTTGCATTTTTCAACTTTGGTCCATGTCTTACTTAGAAAGTGAGACAATGTGGAATTTTATTTGTAAATAGTTTCTGTTTGAAAACATGATTCTCTGTTTGCCCATCAAAGATTTGGACAAAGGTCTTTCAGAAAAACAAGTCAACCAGATCATTTTTCACTAGCCACATGGGTAAAAGCAATCATGCACAAAGGTCACAAGCAAGGCAAACGTTATAAAGGCACAAGACCAGCCACAGTTTCATTACTGCTTTCCCTAATACTTCCTGGGGCTGTATTGTCAACATAATGGTTTGGGGAAAAGTGAAATTTTAAACCAGACTGTGGGCATATTGAACCAACAGAAGTGGTTTCCAGTTTGCCTCAAAGATTAGCTTTTTGGTTTTTTGTTCATTTGTTTTATTGGCGTATAATTGCTTTACAATGTTGTGTTAATTTCTGCTGTACAACAAAGGGAGTCAGCTATACTTATACAAATGTCTCTCCCTCTTGGATCTCCCTCCTACCTCCTCCCACATCCTACCCATCTAGGTCTTCACAGAGCACAGAGCTGAGCTTCCTGCACTGTACAGCAGGTTCCCACCAGCCTTCTATTTCACACGTGGTAGTGTGTATAGGTCAATCCCAATTTTCCAGGTCATCCCACCCTCCCTATCCATCCCGTGTCCGCACGTCAGTTCTCTGTGTCTGCGTCTCTATTGTGCTTTTTGATTTTTCCATACCCTGACCCCGTAATCCTATTCTTACTATAGATTTTTGAAGTCAGGGACCGAGTCCACAATGTTCTTCATCTTACATTTTTTTCCTAGCACAGAGAAAGTACTCAATAAGCAATCACTGAATAAATGAATGGATCCTACCATAAGTATAATTCTCCTTGCACAGAAGCAAAGTAAGTGTAATCAAAGCAATAAATGAACCAGTAATTCCATTCCTGGGTACATATCTGAAGAAAAACAAAAACACAAACTTGAAAAGACACACGTACCAGGTTCATAGCACCATTAACTACAATAGCCAAGATATGGAAGCAACCTGAGTATCCTTCAACAGATGAATGGACAAAAAAGATGTGGTACATATATTTACAGTGCAATATCACTGAGCCATAAAAAAGAATGAAATTTTGCCAATTGCAACAGCATGAATGAGTTTGGATGGTACTATGCTAGTGAAATAAGTCAGATAGAGAAAGGTAAATACTATATGTTATCACTTATATGTGGAATCAAAAAATTAAAACAAACTAGTGAATATAACAAAAAAGAAACAGACTCACAGATATAGAACACAAAGTAGTAGTTACCAGTGGGGAGAAGGAAGTGAGAAGGAGAAAGTAAGGGTAGGAAATTAAGAGGTACAAACTACTATGTATAAAATAAATAGGCTACAAGGATATATTATATAGCACAGGGAATATAGGTAATATTTTATAATAACTATAAATCAAGTATAACTTTAAAAATTGTCAGTCACTATGTTGAACACCTGAAACTTATGTAATGTTGCAAATTAACTATACTGCAATAAAAAATAATAATTCTAAAAAAGCAATAAATAAATAAATAGAAACTTTTATATCAGTGGGAAGTTTGGTTGTAAAATGGTAGCTCTTTAACCCAACATTACTTGATTACCAGTCATCACAAGTATTGTCTTTCTTTATCACCACTTACAAAGAACACTATGTGAATTGTCTTCAAGAGCTGTTTCTAAACTTCATTTTGGAAAGACTGTCTTGATCATCACTTGTATCCTGTTTACCGCCCCAAATGATTATCAGATGTCTCAATTATCCACTTTCGTCTTCTTAGTTGACTTCAAATAGTCCTTGATAATGTTCTCAATTATTCAATTACTACGAAATACTTCAGACATTTTTGTAGTAAGAGTAGGACCCATTCCTCATGCTGTTGTTTGAATATAGAAAACACTCATTTGGATATCAAGGATGATCATCATTTAAGTTTTCATGTAAAGTTTAATTCCTATTATATACAAAAGTTTTCACTATAAATTTTAATCTTCATTATAAATCATAAGCAATTTTGGATTATCAGTGGTAAATCACCACAACTAAAATCAGATGTTTTTCTCTGTTGGCTTATTTGCTAAGGAACCTAGGGACTAGAGAGAGCCCCACCAGGGACTTACCCTATTCCTTTAGAACTTTATGAAGTTGCTAATGGTTGCTATTATTAATAAATGCTCTTTTGTAGGGTGGAAATGAAATTAGAGCTGCTCTGATTTGCCTCACTGGATAGAACTAGAACCAATGAGTGGAAAACACCTTCTTTAATTCATTGTTAGAAAAGACCAGCCAACCATTAGCAAAATTCTACTTAAAATACGTAGCTGCCAGTTTCCTGGCCTCTAGCTTTTGTGCTTTAATCACAATGGAAGGAGCTTATCATAAATCCTAGAAATGATATATTATCTCCTTAATGGTGGTGGTAAGGTGAGGGTAGTTATCTCAGCCTCCTGTGGGCTATTAAAAAGCAAGCCTTAGAACAATAAGAGTTTGAAATATAATCCTTCTGTTTAGGGAGAAATAATGCTCGTCATTGGTGCTCAACTAGCCGTTAGTGCTCGTCTAACGGCCCAGTAGAGTGTGAAGAGCTTCAAATAAAAATTATGGACTAGAATTTAGGGGAAAGGACGCCTGAGGGAGGGTGAGAAGGGGACAGCCAGGAAGAGAGGAAAATGTTTTGCCCCTAAACAAACTTTTTTTTGTGTTAGCTGTGTGCTCTATTTCAAAAGGCTCCTGGCTGAGTCTGACCTAATCTTACATCAAATATCACTGCTGTGTGCTGTGTCCACAGGTCAGGCATGGGTTTCTCCCTTTTGGCAGCTCTGGATCAGGGCAGTAATCCTTGGAGGGGTTCAAGAGGTACCAAGAGAGGAGTGAGAATGAGAATGAATGTATACTTTGCTTACTGTTATAAAGCTGGGGTTGCCCGCAGGAGCTGATCTGACAGGGCCCACATGGGCCAGCATTGCCCAGTTAGAAAGGTTATGCACATATCTAGTAACTACAAATGGGTGCACGTGCACACACACACACATACACACACGCACAATTTGGCTGTTTGCAATAATGAACACTCTCACCCAAACCCAATTATTCAAACTAGACTCAATATATTAATATACTCTGCTTTCTCTTTGTGTCTATAAATTCCAGGTGTTAATGTCACATTTCTCCGTATAGTGCCTGGTTTCTGCTCTGTGGTTTTTCGAGATGACCTAGAGAGAGTCATCTGTTGCCAGCAGCTTCAAGTCCAAATGCCCAGTCCCAACATAATCTAGCTCCAACATAACTTTCTAGCACAGTAGCTTCTCTTGATGAATCTCAATCATCCAGTCCCCTAAACACACCCTGTGATGTTATAGCTCTTGACCTTTACTTACTCTACTAGACATCAGTGCCACCCAGCTATCTTCAACATTGCTCTAAACTTTCAAGAAGCTTAGGCATTTATTCCCACAGATTGATCTTGTCATAGCCAGGACATAGACTAAATCCACATTTTATACACAAAGCTCTGGTTACCTGAGATTAACCTACCTGGCTCAGTAGAGCCCAGGTTTATAAAGAGTGGTTGCAAACTGGCAGTGTGACGACCATATTTACAGAATTACTTCCTTTGGCACAGTTTGGGTATGCATGATATTTAACAAAAACTTTCTAAATTAGTTGCCAATGTTAAAAAGGTAGACCATTCCACAGTTTTTTTTAAACCTGAATTTACAGCTTCTTTCAAATATCAGGAAATAAGGCATCTTAGCTTACCTTCCTGAATAGCAAAAATCAGCCAGTACTGACTGGATAGCCACTGTCTTCTCATCTGAGGTTCATTTCTTTTATTTGCTACAGCTCCTCGTGCTCCCACATTCCTTTTTTTATATATTTATTTGCCCGTGTCAGATCTTAGTTGCAGCATGCAAGACCTTCATTGCATCACATGGGATTTTTGTGGTGAACGGACTCTCTAGTTGCAGCACACGGGCTTCAGTTTCTGTGACGTGTGGGCCAAACTGCTTCACAGCATGTCTGATCTTAGTTTTCTGACCAGGGGTCAAACCCACGTCCCCTGCTTTGCAAGGCAGGTTCCTAACCACTGGACCACCAGGCAAGTCCTATCAAAAATTTCTTATAACCAAATTGCTTTACTCATTTAGTCCACCTAACTGGCAGCAGCAGCAGCAGCAACTGGATGTTACAGGCATTTGAGTTTGAACATCACCACCTTTTGCACCAAGGAACTGTTAAATGTCATCCTCCAAAACACTCTACTCTACAGAGCTATAGCCCTTCCCAGGAAGAGCCATGAGACAGCAAAGCAAAACAAGCTGCACATCCTAGTTTGGTTCAGTCCTTCTCCTAACAAAGGTCATCTCCTTCCTCCCACACCAGAGAGAAATATAGGTACTAGTCCAGTGTGAACTGTGTTCTAGCTCTCTTTTTTCCAAGATTGTGAGACACGACTATTACTCCTCTTCTACTATCCATTATTACTGTAAACTTTCTATTTTAGAATAGTTTTGGATTCACAGAAAAGTTGCTAAGATAATACAGGTTGTTCCCCAGACCAAGTTTTCACTGCTATTAATAGCTTACATTAATATGGGTCATTTGTGACAACTGTAAACCAATATTAATACAGAATTATTAACAAAGTGCATACTAGATTCCATGGATGGAGGAGCCTGGTAGGCTGCAGTCCATGGGGTCGCTAAGAGTCAGAAACGACTGAGCAACTTCACTTTCACTTTTTACTTTCATGCATTGGAGAAGGAAATGGCAATCTACTCCAGTGTTCTTGCCTGGACAATCCCAGGGAGGAGGGAGCCTGGTGGGCTGCCGTGTATGGGGTTGCACAGAGTCGGACATGACTGAAGCGACTTAGCAGCATACTAGATTCAGAGTTCCCTAGTTTTTAAACTAGTGCTCCTTTTCTAGAAGTTCTCAAGATTCTAGCCACGTGACATTTAGTTATCGCATCCTTAATCTTCTCTTGGCTCAGAATGTCTCAGACTTTTTGTTGTTTTCTATGACTTTGACAGATTTGAGAAGTGCAGGTCAGGTACATTATAGAATGTCCCTAAACTGAAAGATGACTGAGGTTTTTGATCATGACTAGACTGGGGTTCTGGGTTTCAGCGAGGAAGACCAGAGAGACAAATATCATCCTCACTGCATCATGTCCAGAGTATAAACTATTGATGAATGTAAACTTTGACCTCCTGGCTGAGGTTGTATTCATCAGATTTCGGCACTGTGCCATTTCTCTTTTTCTCCCCTTTCCATACTGTACTTTTTGGAAGGAAGTCACCATGTACAGTTCATGCATCAGGAGTAAGAGTTATGCTCCCACTTCCTTGAGGACAAAAAACTTAAAGACAGATAATTTGGAGTTCTGTACAGGAGATTTGTCTATTCTCCCTTTATTTGCCTGTTTGCTTATTTAATCAATTATGTATGTCAGTGGATACATATTTTATCCTTAGGATTATAATCTAATATCTTATTATTTTACTTTATTTTTTTTGTTGTTGTTACTCAAAATTGGCCATTGGGAACTCTTTCTCTTAGTTCCAGCTTCACTTTAACACAGCTGCATTATTGTAGGATTTTTCTCTTTTTTTTTTTTTTTTTTGATCACTTCTTTACTTTCTGACACTTCAGGCACGTCTTCAGATATAGCAGGATTAACTTTTATTTCTTTCCATGATGCTAAAATCAACCATTTGTCCTAGAAGACCCGATTCTTTTTATTGGAGAATAGTATTGGAAAATGAGATTTGGTCGCCTATCAATCCATATTATGCATTTTTATTTATTGTCAATTCCTTGTACTGATGGTGATGTAGAACTGGGACTCTCATACATTGTTGACAGGGAGGCAAACTAGTACAGCCACTTTGGAAAACAAAATGGCATTTTATTACAAAATTAAACACACACTATTCAATGCAGAAAATGCTTCCTCACCCATCCCCCTGCCCTAAGTTTTTAACCAAGTTAAAAGACTCAGTGGTATCCCAGACAGGAATACAGCCAGCACCTCGACTAATACCTCTGGTCATTATGCAATCTCATTTGGCTAAATAGTTTCTCCCCAAATTACTTGAGATGACATAATTTTTTTCTTAACTGGAAAACAACTTATCCTCAGAAGATTTAGGTAAGCATTGAAGTGTTGAAGAGAATCAACTCCTTAATGTTAATATTTTTGTATTAAGTCTTCATATTGGAGGCTTTATGTACTTAGAGTGTTAAAAGAGCTTCACTTCTTAGGAGGTTAATATGAAATATGTCATTAATCAGTTTGTCTTCAATCTTAAGTTGACATGTTCTTGTTTATTTGTAGAAATAGAACATGTGTTTTAGAAAAATATCTTGTCAACATCTTGACAGGTTGTTCTTGTTCAGTCAGTAAGTCGTATCTCTTTTGTGACCCCATGGACTGTAGCCTGCCAGACTCCTCTGTCCATGGGGTTTCCCAGGCAAGAATACTAGAGTGGGTTGCCATTTCTTCCTCCAGGGGATCTTCCTGACCCTGGGATCAAACCCACGTCTTTTGCATTGCAGGTGAGTTCTTTACCACTGAACCACCAGGGAAGCTCGCAAGAATACTGGAGTGGATCTTCCCAACCCAGGGATCGAACCCAGGTCTCCCGTATTAGAGGCAGACGCTTTAACCTCTGAGCCACCAGGGAAGCCCTTTTTAGGTTAGAGACTGCCAACCTTAAAACTGCTAATATAGTGAAGATGGCGCAGTTAAAGGAAATTCTCTATCAGGTTAATGTAATCACCAAAAGCACCACAGGAAGACAAGTATTAACTGTTCCTAGTAATGAGTGCAGCCACAGATCTACCTAGTATCTTCACATTATAAAAGACTTCAAGAAAGACAGTAAAATTACAGCCAGCTCCCCACGTTATCTTAACCCACACTGCGTTAGACACACAAAAGAGAAATGCCATTTGGGGTTATGAGACAACAGGAAGAATAATACTCAGCAGCAACTTGGCCCTACATGCAGCAACTAAGCTCTCTGAGCAAGTGGCATTTCTACCAAAAAACCAAAGCAAATTTCAATCTTAACTAACCTTTATTAAGCTATTTATTATTGGTGTTCCTCAGAAACACAGTAAACATAGCCAGGGACAGCATTTAGAATCTCTGTATCTTGATAAAGGGCTTCTGACCTGTGCTGCCTGTAAGGAGGGTTAATTTGTCTATAGAGTTATGTAGAGTTAAGGACCTAGCAGAAGCAGAGGAAATGAGAACGAATACACAGAACTGTACAAAAAGGTCTTCAGTTCAGTTCAGTTCAGTCAATCAGTCGTGTCCGACTCTTTGCGACCCCATGAATCGCAGCACGCCTGGCCTCCCTGTCTATCACCATCTCCCAGAGTTCACTCAGACTCACGTCCATCGAGTCCGTGATGCCATCCAGCCATCTCATCCTCTGGCATCCCCTTCTCCTCCTGTCCCCAGTCTCTCCCAGCATCAAAGTCTTTTCCAATGAGTCAACTCTTTGCATGAGGTGGCCAAAGTACTGGAGTTTCAGCTTTAACATCATTCCTTCCAAAAAAATCCCAGGGTTGATCTCCTTCAGGATGGACTGATTGGATCTCCTTGCAGTCCAAGGGACTCTCAAGAGTCTTCTCCAACACCACAGTTCAAAAGCATCAATTCTTCAGCACTCAGCCTTCTTCACAGTCCAACTCTCACACCCATACATGACCACTGGGAANTCAAAAGCATCAATTCTTCAGCACTCAGCCTTCTTCACAGTCCAACTCTCACACCCATACATGACCACTGGGAAAACCATAGCCTAGACTAGACGGACCTTAGTCGGCAAAGTAATGTCTTTGCTTTTGAATATGCTATCTAGGTTGGACATAACTTTTCTTCCAAGGAGTAAGCGTCTTTTAATTTCATGGCTGCAGTCACCATCTGTAGTGATTTTGGAGCCCCCCAAAATAAAGTCTGACACTGTTTCCCCTGTTTCCCCATCTATTTCCCATGAAGTGATGGGACCAGATGCCATGATCTTTGTTTTCTGAATGTTGAGCTTTAAGCCAACTTTTTCACTCTCCTCTTTCACTTTCATCAAGAGGCTTTTTGAGTTCCTCTTCACTTCCTGCCATAAGGGTGGTGTCATCTGCATATCTGAGGTTATTGATATTTCTCCCAGCAATCTTGATTCCAGCTTGTGCTTCTTCCAGCCCAGCATTTCTCATGATGTACTCTGCATATAAGTAAAATAAGCAGGGTGACAATATACAGCCTTGACATATTCCTTTTCCTATTTGAAACCAGTCTGTTGTTCCATGTCCAGTTCTAACTGTTGCTTCCTGACCTGCATACAGATTTCTCAAGAGGCAGGTTAGGTGGTCTGGTATTCCCATCTCTCTCAGAATTTTCCACAGTTTATTGTGATCCACACACAGTGACCTGGATAACCACGATGGTGTGGTCACTCACCTAGAGCCAGGATCTTGGAAATGTGAGGTAAAGTGGGCCTTAGCAAGCATTACTATGAAAAAAGGTAGTGGAGATGGTGAAATTCCAACAGATCTATTTCAAATCTTAAAAGATGATGCTGTTAAAGTGCTGTACTCATTATGTCAACAAATTTGGAAAACTCAGCAGTAGCCACAGGATTGGAAAAGGTCAGTTTCCATTCCAATCCCAAAGAAGGACAATGCCAAAGAATGTTCAAACTATCACATAGTTGCACTCATTTCACATGCTAGCAAGTTAAGGCTCAAAATCCTTCAAGCTAGGCTTCAACAGTATGTGAACAGAGAACTCCCAGATGTATAAGCTGGATTTAGAAAAGGCAGAGTAAACAGAAATCAAATTGTCAACATTCATTGGATCATAGAAAAAGCAAGGGAATTCCAGAAATTCATTGACTACACTTCATTGACTACATTAAAGACTTTGACTGTGTGCATTACAACAAACTGTGGAAAATTCTTAAAGAGAGGGCAATACAAACTACCTTACCTGCTTCCTGAAAAACTGGTATATGGTCAAGAAGCAACAGTTAGAACCAGACGTGAAACAATGAACTGGTTCCAAATTGGGAAAGAAGTACATCAAGGCTGTATATTGTCATCCTACTTATTTAATTTCTATGCAGAGTACATCATGGGAAATCCTGGGCTAAATGAATAACAAGCTGGAATCAAGATTGTGGCAGAAATATCAACAACCTCAGATATGTAAATGATACCACTCTAATGGCAGAAAGTAAAGAGGAACTAAATAGCCTCTTGATGAAAGTGAAAGAGGAGAGTGAAAAAGCTGGCTTAAAACTCAGCATTCAAAAAAGTAAGATCATCATGGCATCTGTCCCATTATTTCCTAGCAAATAGAAGGGGAAAAAAGTGGAAACAGTTACAGATTTTATTTTCTTGGCTCCAAAATCACTGGAGACAGTAACTGCAGCCTTGATGCATTCAAAAAAGTAAGATCATCATGGCATCTGTCCCATTATTTCCTAGCAAATAGAAGGGGAAAAAAGTGGAAACAGTTACAGATTTTATTTTCTTGGCTCCAAAATCACTGGAGACAGTAACTGCAGCCTTGAAATTAAAAGATGCTTGCTCCTTGAAAGGAAAGCTATGACAAACCTAGACAGCATATTAAAAAGCAGAGGCATCACTTTTCCAACAAAGGTCCACATACTCAAAGCTATGTTTTTTCCAGTAGTCATGTACAGATATGAGAAGGCTGAGCATCAAAGAATTAATATTTTTGAATTGTGGTGCTTAAAAAGACTCTTGAGAGTCCCCTGGACTGCAAGATCAAACCAATCAATCCTAAAGGAAATCAATCCTGAATACTCAGTGGAAGGACTGATGCTGAAGCTGAAGCTGCAATACTTTGGCCTCCTGATGCAAAGAGCCGACTTATTGGAAAAGACCCTGACGGTGGGGAAGACTGAGGGCAAGACAAGAGAGGGGCGACAGAGAATGAGGTGGCTGGATGGCATCACTGACTCAATGGACATGAGTTTGACCAAACTCCAGGAGATAGTGGAGGACAGGGAAGCCTGGTATAGTCCATGGGGTCACAAAGAGTCGGACATGACTTAGCAACTGAACAACAACACATAGAGTTACTATATTTCAGATATAGTAATTTGGACAGTCTCAATACTTGCTGTCCAAGCTTAATGAATAAAGCCTATTTCCACTATCAAAGGTATACCAGTTGGGAGGGCAAGATAACCCACACTTCTAGCTTACTGTCCATATATGTTGGCATTTGTAGACTGGAAAATCATTACTCTTGAACTTAGAAAACCTGAGTCTGAAAAATAGTTAGGTTATTTCTTATCTAAAGCTGGAGAGCCCAGAGTTTTCCCAAGGATGCTGCTACTTTTTCACATAGTGTTACATGGACTATGTGAAAACATGGAAATGCAAGAACTTTGTAAATCATAAAGGATGAAACAAACACAGTATTACATAAATGAAGTAAGTGGGTGGTAGCAAAAGTGAAAACTGCAATGGAATGAAAGAATTTAAAATGTTTAATAGTTTTTTGACCCAATGCCACACTTTTTCCCCAAAGCCAGGGGTTTCCCTGGTGGCTCAGAAGGTAAAAACCCGTCTGCAATACAGGAGACCTGGGTTCAATCACAGGGCCCGGAAGTTCCCCTTGAGAAGGAAATGGCAACCCACTCCAGTATTCTTGCCTAGAGAACCCCATGGACAGAGGAGTCTGGCAGGCTACAGTTCATAGGGTCCCAAAGAGTTGGACATGACTGAAGCAACTTAGAACGCCACATTTCTTACTTAAAGTGACTCATCCTTTCCTCCTCTCCCCTCCTTCCTTTGTTTTCTTCCTTCCAATATTTTTGAGTCCCTACTATGGATCAGGTACTAGATTTGTTCTATGAAAAAAGGATACCAAAACCAAAGAATAAGATGCACCCTTTCCCACATCAATTAACCCATTCAATCATTTATTCTGTGTTCACTGAGTATTTACTATTATATTCCTAATACTTAGAGTATATATTTTTATTCCTTTCAAGCTTATATGTCCTGCAATGAAATTTTGAAGTTTTATCCCAAGTATGCTCAGCTCTTATGTCCTTTTTGCTTTTCCCTATGAACTCTATCATCTGTTTGGAACTTGATGCTCAATTTCTTTTATGATTTTGTTTGTCTTATTTGAGAGGCAAATGAAATTAAACTGAGTAAGTTGGTAATGGGGCTAAGAAAGAAATAACCTGCCATTGTCCATTCAGTTCAGTTCAGTTCAGTTGCTCAGCTGTGTCCGACTCTCTGCGACCCCATGAACTGAAGCATGCCAGGCCCCCCTGTCCATCAACAACTCCCGGAATCCACCTTGCAGATAAACAATGGACAGTAGACTGGAGAGAAGAGGCCAGAGGGCAGAGAAAAGTTTTTATTTGTGACCCATGCACTGTAGCCCATGGAGCTCCTTTGTCCATGAAATTTTCTAGGCAAGAAAACTGGAGTGGGTTGCCATTTCCAACTCCAGGGGATCTTCCCAACCCAGGGACTGAACCCATGTCTCTTATGTCTCCTGGGTTGGCAGGCAAATTCTTCAGCATTAGTGCCACTTGAGAAGTCCCAAATATTTCTTGCCTTTCTACAAAATATAAATTCTATTTCACAACCACATATAGCAGAGTTTTCTCTAACAAGTATTTCTAAGGTATGTGGGGTTGCTTATACTTTTTCCTTTTCATACTGTTGAAAGGTCCATCTAGTCAAAGCTATGGTTTTTCCAGTAGTCATGTATGGATGTGAGAGTTGGACCATAAAGAAGGTTGAGTGCCAAAGAATTGATGCTTTTGAACTGTGGTGCTAGAGAAGACTCTTGACAGTCCCTTGAACTGCAAGGAGATCAAACCAATTAATCCTAAAGAAAATCAACCCTGAATACTCATTGGAAGGACTGGTCCTGAAGCTGGAACTCCAATACCTTGGCCACATGATGCAAAGAGCCTATTCATTAGAAGAGACCCTGATGCTGGAAAAGATTGAAGGTAGGAGGAGAAGAGGAGGACAAAGGATGAGATGATTGGAGGGCATCATCAGTTCAATGGACATGAGTTTGAGGAAGCTCAGGAGATGGTAAAGATCAGGGAAGCCTTGATGTACTTGGGGTCACAAAGAGTCAGACATGACTGAGCGACTGAACACTTCTTCCACTGGCTTCTTTGTGTCCATTTTACTCTGAATTCTTTAAAAAATTTTTTTAAATCAGAGGATAATTGCTTTACAACGCTGTGTTGGCTTCTGCTGTACAATAGCGTGAACCAGTGATTAGTAGACAAATATTCCTTACCTCTACTCTGAATTCTTTATCTTTACCCTGTGACTCGCAACTCTTGCTCTCACTTGGCCCACGTTTACTCCAGCATGCAATCATTCTCTTTTCTTTAACCCCCCACTCCTTGGATGTACCTGTACACAAGTCCACTGACGATGTATATCATAGGCTTGACTGTGCATCTAGGCAAAGGAGGGAGAGGCCGTGTGGAAGGCAGAGGGTTTCACCTCTGACGTGCAAATGACTGAAACAGTATCATTCAATATCTTTGTGCTAAAAATCCTTTAACTGTCATCTTCAAAGGAGAGTCTCACAGGCACCGTTTTAACCTCAAGCTTCAGCTCTTCCAGGCAGGATTTGTCTTCTTCCCCAGGTCTCCTTCTCCTCAGATGTATTCTCCACTACACCCCCAACCCCACAACTGCACCTCCTTCCTCTTTCTTCCACAAAGCCCAGCTTTCTCTCAAAACTTTATTATGCAAAACACTTCAAACCCCTCCCCTTGTCCGGGGTCCCTGCCCTTGACACTTAAAAGGCTCCTCTGAGTTTAAATAAACGAAAAATCATTTTTCCTCAGAAAAAAATAGTGCTGCCAGTCATTAAAATAGAGACTTTACGCCTGCTTATTAAGTGCATTAAATAAATGCAATCCAAGGACTAATACTAAGAAATCACTTTCCTTTTTTTGATAGTTCGAATATGACCAAGTGTGAGCCTAGACAGCAAATAGGCCCGAATCCCACGGAAGTCAACTTATAGAATCGCCACCAGAGGGCGGTAACACCAAGGCATTCGGATCTTGCAGGACTATCTCCTTCCCTCACCCACCAGGGTAACCTAGCCCCTTCTGCTAAATCAAATGTTATCCTCAGTCTTCCTGCTTCAAGTGGTCGCTGCTGGGAACGTGAAACACCTAATGCAACATTACTAGAACATGGTTTGGGTTGAGTTTTACACAGCACTTTTTGCCAACTTTATTGAAAACATGTTTTCATGAGAACCAATCTTATTCCACCTACTGCCAGCTAAATATATCTCCACAGAGTTTAACAACACGGAGTGATTAATTAGGGACCAAGCCATTTCCTGAGCACTTAACCGACTTTGTGACTGTGAGTCACCCTTGTTGTTTTAGCCATCTGCCCCTGAATAAATCCAATCTTATTCCACCTACTGCCAGCTAAATATATCTCCACAGAGTTTAACAACACGGAGTGATTAATTAGGGACCAAGCCATTTCCTGAGCACTTAACCGACTTTGTGACTGTGAGTCACCCTTGTTGTTTTAGCCATCTGCCCCTGAATAAAATGCATTTATTTATGCTTTCCGAAGTTTTTGATCTCTCTTGTTTTTCTTCTTTCAAAGGCGATGCAGTTGTTGGAAAAACAAAGCTGTTTATTCCTCTTTCTTTAAAAAAAAAAAGCTGAAATCACAATGAAAGCAACTCCATTAAGAGTAAGTCATATGCTGCTTCTGCTCAGATCCCTCCAGCGGCTTCTCCTCTCTAAGCAGAAATCATTTCCTGGCATACACACGGCCCATAGCATCTGTCTAGCCCGCATACACGCTGCCTTACTCTTTCCACTCTCCCCCAGCCATGCTCCTTGCTAGCCAGTATGCATGCTCTACCTCAGGACGTTTGTACCTGCTTGCTAGTTTTCTTGGATCATCTTTTCTCACTGCCACCTGCATAACTATGTAAGTCTTCCTTCGCTTCCTTCAAACGTCATCTCCTAAGTGAGTCTTTCCTGGCCACTGTACCTTAAATGAAAACCATCACTCACCCATACCTATATATTCACTCTCTTTATCCTTTTCCTTTATGTTTTTTACTTTAGCATTTCCACTAACATTCCATGCCCTTTAATTATTGATGTACTTTATTCCTTGTTACTTTACAAAAAAATTGTAAGCTGCCTAGGGGTAGGCTTTTTAAATATAGCTTCTTCACTGCTATATTTCCAACTCCTAGAATAATATGTTGCACACAGTAGGAACTCAACAAAAGTTTATTGAAAGGATGAAGAAACAAATTAACAACAAAAAAAACCAGAAGTACTCACTTTAGCCATCATGTCTGTTCCTTCTCATCAGCCACATCTCTACTCGATAATCATCTCTCCACACTGCTGCTGCTGCTGCTGCTAAGTCGTGTCAGTCGTGTCCGACTCTGTGCAACCCCATAGACGGGAAGCCCACCAGGCTCCTCTGTCCCTGGGATTCTCCAGGCAAGAACACTGGAGTGGGTTGCCATTTCCTTCTCCAATGCATGAAAGTGAAAAGTGCAAGTGAAGTCGCTCAGTCGTGTCCGACTCTTAGCGACCCCATGGAGTGCAGCCTACCAGGCTCCTCCGTCCAGGGATTTTCCAGGCAAGAGTACTGGAATGGGGTGCCATTGCCTTCTCCGCTCTCCACACTAAGCAGCCCTTATTGGAAGTCATTCCCTAAAGCGTTTTTCCTGGTTTATTCTTCATAGCCTTCACTATTGTCAAATTTAATTCCTCAAATATTTGTTTACTTTAAATAAATAATTTATCTTAAACATCATGAGGGCAATAAATTGAAAAGGCAACCTACAGAATGGGAGAAAATAATTGCAGACCATCATGAAAATTAACAGAGGGAAACCTGAGTAAAACAGGGTCAGGAGGCCAGAAGCAGAAGCTCTCGTGTATGTACCACACAAGTCAATTCAGGGCCCAACAGGAAGAGATGTACCTTGCACCTCTGGCAGGAAGTGACAGTCCTTTACTATAGAGAGCAGGAGAAAGAGCTTTTCTCAGCCTGGCAACAGTTTTGCCAATGAGAAACTGTCACACCTCAGCCAGTGAACTCTCAGCTTCCTCCCATGGACTTTTAGTTTATAATAGCCCCTCCCAATTTTCCATACTCCTCTACGAAGGAGTTTTCTCTCTTTGGCTTTATAGGATTTGCATGTGGTTTGCCACAGTTGTATGTCCCAATTTGCAATTCTCTACTGCTCCCAAATAAACCAGTTTTGCTGATAAAATAACTGGGCATTTTTTGTTTTAGATTAACACTATATATTTGACAAGGGGTTAATATCCAAAATGTATAAAGAACTCAATACAACTCAATAGCAAAAAGCCAAATAATCAGATTTTTTAAATGGAGAGAGGGAAAATAGACATTTTTTTCCAAAGAAGACATTCAAATGGCCCATAGGTAATCAACTTCATTAATAAGGGAGATGCAAATTAAAATTGCCATGAAGGACTTCCCTGGTGGTTCAGTGGTTAAGATTCTGTACTTCCACTGCAGCGGGGCACAGGTTCAATCTCTGGTCAGGGAACTGAGATCCCACATGCAGGGTAGTGAGGCCAAATAAAACATAATAAGTAGATAAATGATAGAGGGATTAAAAATAAAGCCACCGTGAGATATCATTGAACACCTGTTAGGATGGCTGTTATCAAAAAGACAAGAGATAAAAAATGTTGGTGAGGATGAGGAGGAAAGGCAACCCTTATCCATTGTTGGTGGGAATGTACAGCAATAGTGGAAAATAGTATGTGGCTCCTGAAAAAATTAAGTGAACTACCAGATGACTCAGCAATCCCACTCCTGGATGCATATCCAAAGGAAATAACATCAAAATCTCAAAGGGCTATCTGCACATCCATGTTCATTGTGGCATTATTACAAGCTACATATCCATTAATGGATGAATGGATAAAGATGTGATAAATATACAATGGAATATTATTCAGCCAGGAGAAAAAAAGGAAGTCCTGACTTTTGCAACAGCATGGATGAACCTGAAGGACATGATATGAGTGAAATCAGACAGACAGAGAAAGACAAATACTGAATGGCATCACTTACATGTGGAATTTTTTATTTAAAAAAGTCATGCTTACAGGAACAGAAAGTAGAATGGTAGTAACCAGGACCTGGGGGTGGGGCAGGGGAGGGAATGTAGTGAAGATATTGAGAAATGTTGATAAAAGGGTACATGCCTTCAGTTATAATATGAAGAGTTTCTGAAGACTGAGGGTGTAGCATAGTGACTATAGTTAACATTGCTGCATTGTATACGGCTTCCCAGGTGACACAGTGGTAAAGAATCCACCTGCCAATGCAAGAGATGCAAGAGAAGCAGGTTTGATCCCTGGGTTGGGAAGATCCCCGAGGGTAGCAAATGGCAACCCACTCCAGTATTCTCGCCTGGAAAATTCCTTGTGCAGAGGATCCTGGCTGGTTACAGTCCATGGGGTCGCAAAGAGCTGGAACAACTGAGCAACTGAGAGCACACACACTGTATCACATATTTGGAATTCAGTAATAAAGTAGATCTCAACTGTTCTCAGTATGTACAGTTCAGTTGCTCAGTCGTGTCCAACTCTTTGCGACCCCATGAATCGCAGCACGCCAGGCCTCCCTGTCCATCACCAACTCCCAGAGTTCACTCAGACTCGTGTCCATTGAGTCAGTGATGCCAT
>SJYT01001528.1:0-63446 GCA_006410635.1 Cephalophus harveyi | reverse complement strand
ATTCTGAAGGAGATCAACCCTGGGATTTCTTTGGAAGGAATGATGCTAAAGCTGAAACTCCAGTACTTTGGCCACCTCATGCGAAGAGTTGACTCATTGGAAAAGACTCTGATGCTGGGAGGGATTGGGGGCAGGAGAAGAAGGGGACGACAGAGGATGAGATGGCTGGATGGCATCACTGACTCGATGGATGTGAGTCTGAGTGAACTCCGAGAGATGATGATGAACAGGGAGGCCTGGCGTGCTGCGATTCATGGGGTCGCAAAGAGTCAGACACGACTGAGTGACTGAACTGAACTGAGTATCATGTTAGTAAGACTATTAGCAAAAACTTAACAGAATATGATTGTGTTTATATTTTTGGCCCACTATTTATGAAAATCTTGGGATGTGTGTATTCTTGTTTTTAAATCCATTTTTCACTTAATCACAACCTATCAGATGTCTAAATTTGTGAAACTGCTGTGATTATTTTTAGTTAAGCTGGAAGACTAAGCAAATAGGAAGCTTACGTCTTTTGTGTCCTTTTGAACGTCAAGAAAAGGATTGGATTTGAAAAATGAAGATTAATGAAACCATATTAAAGCCCCTCCTCCCCCCCACCCCCTTTTTTTTAAGCTTTATTGTTGGTTTTTTGGCTGCACCACACAGCTTGTGGAATATTAGTTCCCCGGCCAGGAATTGAATCCTGATCCCTTGCAATGAAAGCACTGGATCGCTAGGGAATTCCCAAGTCTCTCCTTTCTCCTTTTTAAATAATAGTTTTATTGAGATACAATTCATATACCATGCTGTTTCACCTTTTGGATTGTATAATTGAGTGGTTTGTAGTCTATTCACAGAGTTGTGCAACCCATCAGTCACCACATCCACATTAGAAAGTTCTCCCCACCATTCTCAAACACAGGCTTGTTCCCATTAGCTGACAAGTCCCTTTTCCCTTCACTCCTCTCCAGCACTAGGTTACCCCTAATCTACTTCCTGTGGATTCTGCCTCTTCTGGACATTACATGTGAATGAAATAATGCATTATGTGATCTCTTGTGATTGGCCTCTTTTTAATGTTTTACAGGTTCATCTATATTGAAACGTGTCAGTATTTCGTTCCTTTTATGGCTAAACAATATTTCATTGTATGACTACTACATTTTTATTTGTCCGTTTGTCACTTGATGGACATTTGAGTTGTTTCCTGCTTTGGGCTGTTGTGAAAAATACTGCTATGGATGTTAATGTACAAGTGTTTGTGTGGACATATGTTTTCTTTTCCCTTGGGTAATATAACTGGGAGTGGAATTCCTTTGTCAGTGGGTAACTCTGTTTAACCTTTTGAGGAACTGCCAAACTGTTTAAAGCTTCTTTTCTGATTCAGTTGTTTAATTATGACCCAGCAGTCTAAAGGTTAGGCAGTTTGAAGGAAGTGCTAGTTGATCTTGGCAATCTCAGCTTCTGCAGGGCAAGTGTTGTGTGTAAACCCAAGGCCAGGTCTCTTGGAAAAAGCAGGTTGAGGAATAGGGGAGATAGGCTGAAGGTTGCTTTCTCTCCTCTTGCTTCTTTTTAGATGAAAAGCTGGAGAAGGCATAAAGATGGTTCATTGTTCAGAGATTGAGCGATTAAATGGTTTTCCTGTTAGTTTCAGGTGAGGGAATTTTTGACAGTTTGAAGTAGTCCAGAGTGTTGTTATTGTATTTGAATACAGGGCTTTTCTGATAAATGTCCAAATCCAAGATTAGGATTTATTGGGATTTAGAAATCTATTTGAGTCTAGAGACAGGATTATATTAAGATTTAGGTTTAGTGAGGCAGATAGTAAATTTTATCAAGTAATTTTTTTTCCTCTGATGTCTTATTATCCACATTTATTGTTTTAATAGAATATCCGTTCTAATATCCTATGTTCTCAAGCAACTCTAACAGGTAAAATAATGCAGCTGTTAAGAATGTCAAAATATTTAGAAATAATTAAAATCTCAGTTTCTGAAACAGAGGTTATCCTAGAAGTCTTGGGCTCTAGGGATGCAAGAAAAAATGGTTTGCAAATATCAGTAGGCTTAGTGTGGTGTGGTGGTGGAGGATATGGATTCACAGTTGAATCTTCTAGGATTTAATTTTGAGTCAGTACACATTTATACCTTTGGACAGCAATCACTGCTCTAGTGGCTAGAAGAAGTCATTTCAAGGCTTACTGTTTCTGGGAAAATAGAGGATCAGTGAAGACAGGAAGCAGAGATGGAGGCTACAACTCTCCTTTCTTTTTGTAAACTCTCCCATCTTCCCCCAAGATTGAATATGGTTACCTTTGAAGTCTTGGTTATTAGTAGGTGAAATGCAATTTTTTTTACACCTCATCCTCTGTAATACACTGCACCTCAGATTTTCCTCTGTTAGATAAAATGAAAATGCTTTAATGGAAATTAAGTCCTTATTCCACAATTAGAGGTAGGAGGCTAAAAATGCAGAAATTCATTCTAAAGTTAAGTATGTGTAAATAACCAGGAGGCACTAGCTTGATATTGATAGAGGAATTCAGTTCCTGGTCTAGGTGGATACTTGCCATACATAGGGAAAGTAGATAAAGGACAGGGGCAGTTGTCCTTTAATCTGCCCATCCACCTGTGTATAGCAAAGTGAATTATGAGGTCATACATAACCTTTCTAATAATCACTGACCTCAGGGCCCTCGCTTCCCAGATTTTCCTGCTTCTGTGCAAAGACTAGGTTTATTTCATCATGAAAGAGTTTAAGCCTTGGGCTGTTCCTCAGACCATGCCTGAGTTTCCATCTTAGTCAATTACCAAAGTATTGATAGAAACATTTTCTTGATTTGAGTGCTTGCCTAACACCATTTTAACTTTTCCCTTAATTCTGCCACCTATTTTCCACATTTAAAGAAATCAAGTTACTTTTCCCCATAAAAGAAATTTAAAGTGAAAGTGAAGTGACTTAGTCGTGTCCGACTCTGCGGCCCTGTGGACTGTAGCATCCGTCCATGGCTCCTCTGTCCATGGTATTTTCAAGGCAAAAGTACTGGAGTGGGTTGCCATTTGCTTCTCCAGGGGATCTTCCCAACCCAGGGATCAAACCCAGGTCTCCCGCATTGTAGGCAGACGCTCTTACTGTCTGAGCCCCCAGGGAAGTCCAAAGAAATTTAAGGACTTCTATTATTATAGCTTTCTCTAATGTTGTACTTAGCAGTTATGGCTCTTTTATTTTAAATGGAAAACTGAGAAGGAAACTTTATAGTTACTTTTAGGTTTTTCTGTGATATTTGAATATTTATCAAATAATTGAACCAAAGTAGTGAAAGAAAATGATTAGGCCTCTGAGTGGAAGTGAAAGATCTAAGTTACCTAATGACAAAAAGGAGTGTATTTTATGAACATCAGACCTTAGCTGCAATTGTTATGTGAATCCTAAATAAAATCAGATGTACATTTGTTTACTCAAGGTGTATCTAGGTATTGGTACATGTTGATACTTGTTAAAGATACAGGTTCTGCATGTGTTACAATTTCAGCTTATCCCCAGTTTCTTCTGTATTTCCAGGATGGTAATAGGTACCTGCTTCATAATGTATCTGTTTGTAACAATTAAACTGGTAAAACACTTTGTACATGATAAGAGCTTGGAACTGTTAGTGTTCTTGTTTACTGTAAACCTGAGCCAAGATGAGGTAAGAGAGGGCTTCTTATGCTGGGGAGCCCTGGACCCTCTCCACAGTACTTTTTGAGAAGGTTTATTTCTAGTGAGGATCTAACAGACGTGCATTGTTTGTTGCATACAGCCACACATAGTACTGCGTGTGTGTAAAACATTTCTTTCCTATTACTCTTATTTGGCATTTATAGTCTGGTTTGATATATTAATGTTGGTGCTGAGGGGGAGAGAGATTTCTAGGCAGAATAAAGTGGTGAAAGGTGATTTAAGGAGATTAGGTGTATGCTTTCTTTTCATTAGGGGCTAGAGAGCAGTGGATTTCAAACTTTGAATCTTGAGACTATATAAAAAGAACTGAGGACAAGAATTTTCGTGTGAGTTGTTTATCAGTACTGTTAGAAATTAAAACTACGAACTTAAAATTTTGATAACCTGTTCACTTTACATAAGTAGAGTTTGCTTTCTACAACAAAAATATTAGGGATCAGCACATTTCTTTAATGTCTAGCTTTGTAGAAGACAGCAGAATCCTCAAACCTGCTTTGCTTGTTTTGATAACATTGTTTTGTTTGAAGTATCTGAAGAAAATCTGTACTTTTACAGATAAATTGGAAAAGAAAGGAGTATTTTAAAAGCATTTATAGATAATGGTGGATATTCTTTAATAGTATAATAGAAATTGACAAGTGGTAATTTCTTAAAGGTTAGTTTTAATGTAGAATCTGAAATGTTCTCTTACATCAGAATCCATTGATCTATCTTGCATTTTAAATGGATCTTACAAATGATTTTGTAACATGCATTGGTTCTTTTAAAATCACTGGTTAAGGTGATTTATGCAGATGTTCAAAGTTGACACAGTTTATACAACATTAAAGAATCACATTTGTTAATTTAGAATAAGGTATCAGATGAGTCCTTAAGTATGAAAAAGCTGTCAGATTCATGGTGCTAGATACAAAGTTTCCAAAATATTAATTTTCACTAGCAACAAATGCTGTCAATTGTTTCATTTGAAATGACAGGCTCACTTTGTTCATTTTCAAGCATATCTGTTAAATATCTTGAGTGAGTAACCATAGTTTGTTAGTTGTGCTTTCCAGCAAAAGAGATGTTCTGTGAAAGAAAAATTAGCTAGATCACCTTGGTACTTCAGCAGTCACTCTAGAGCTTTTCTTGAAGACAGCCATTGTACTTGAATATGCAACAGGAAAGCTTCATGGATACTTTGCATTTCCTCATGCAGAATATTAGAAAGATGTATACTCAGTGGTGGAGATTTAATAAAATTCATCATTTTTACTGCTTAAGGACATTTTAAATTCAAACTGGATCTTTCTGTTTCACTGTAAGTGCATGGCACTTTAGTGCCACTGACTTGGTTTCTGCTCAGGTGCCTGCATTTTAATCATCATTGTTTTCACCATGCATATGTCAGTGCAGTGAAAAAGAGGATCACACTCTGAGAACCCACAGGCCTAAGGCACTGAAATGTCTAGCCTGCCCCTGTATCTGTTAAGTTTTCTTCTTTACTCTTTTTTCATTATCTGTTTACTAGTGTACCTGAAATGATACAGCGATTCACAGACTGCTCTGAGAAATCATGAAAGCCCTGGGCCTTCTCCGAAAAATATGCATGTTTATATACACAGTATTACAGATAGGGGGGTTATAGAGCTCCTGAAGGCCATCTGTAGACTCAAATCACATTAATTATTACTATCAGGCAAACTTAAGATAAAATTTTGGCAGCTGCCTAGTTCTTTCATTTAAAACCAAAATTCCACATTCTAGCCAATTGTAAAAATTTTACGTTTTTAAGTTTTCTGTTTAGTATGTAACCTTGAGTGAATCATTTTAGTATTGTAGAAATTAAAATACTAAAGGTTAATGAAGATTACTAAGATTTCATGGGGCAAAAATAGTAGTGGAATTATTCTCTTGACATTCTTTCTGTTTCAGAGAAGACAGTTATTAGTAAAAATTGAAAAAATAAAATTTAGCATACACAAAGCACAGACATACATATCACACACCATTTGTAATTTAAGAGACAAACCTGCATTGAAAAGACTTTTAAAAGAATTTGAAATATAATGATTGAGTATAATTTTTTGCAGTCATGAGAACGGACTTCTTTTAGGGGAGAAGACAACATTTTGTTTAATTGAGGTTCAAAGTTGGTGTTCTGTATCATCAAAGTCAATGGAAGTGTTTGTCTATTGTTGATCTATAATGAGACTTTATGTATTTTATCTTGGAAGCTGTTTTAACACAGACAGGTAGGTACTGCCAAAACTAATATCAATCCACAAGCATATGATTTTAGTTAAGTGATTTTAGTCATCACTTGGAAGGTATTTATAGGATTTTATTAGTCCTCTCTTGATATCTGCCTTTTAGCATGTCACTACATTACAGATTGATCAATTCCAGTGATAGGTTAGGTGGAAGCTCCTCACCTGCACAAATAAATGGATTTTGATATATTTTGCATTAGCACTAAGATCTGATGAATGCTGTTAGAACTGTGGTTTGAGCTTAGAAAATGGTATTCAGTGCAAAACTATGAGGGAGTAAAAATCTCACTTGTTTTAACTTTTGACAGCCCTGAAACTATAAAGCAACCTGACATTTGCTTGTGACCCAGGCAACATTAGTTGTTAAAGTGACTTACTATAGTATATGTTTCACATACAAGGTTTTTTGTTTTGGGTTTTTTTTGCATTTTAATTTTAGGTTTTAATTGAGAAATTTTATTAGGTTTGTAGCAAAATCTAATTTATAAAACCTACTCTCTGATAGTAGTGATTGGGGGTTACTCTTCTCATTCAGAAAAATTTCAGTATCAGCCCTAAGCCTTAAAAAAAAATACCAGTAAAACTTCATCAGTACTGAACTGCTCTGTGGTAGGGCAAGTCAGGATATTCAGCTTTTGTTTCTCACAGACATTTGTGGAACTGACCATGGTTAGGTTCATGAGAGCTAATAAAGTATACCATTGGTATCGCTGGTTCAGTGGTGTGATTAGAATCTTTTTCCACTCAGTAACTGCACCATAAACTTTAAATACCTTCAATTTTTACAGGCTTTTAAAAATTATCCAACTAAGTCTTTTTCTGCTCCATGCATAGTTTTACCTCCATCATTGTTTTGGGTTTGTTTGTTTGGCTTCTTTGGAAAAAAAATTTTTTTTTTAGGCCACACAGTGTGGACTGTGGCATCTTAGTTCCCCCACCAGGGTTTGAACCACGTTGCTCCTCACCCCCACCCCACTCCCTGCCGTGGAAGTGTGGAGTATTAACCACTGAACCTCCAGGGAAGTCCCTCTTTGAAAATATTCTTGCCTGTGGTTGTTCCACTCATACTGTTCATAGAGGCTAACTTTTCTGTCGTTTCAAATTCAGTATTGGCTCCTCAAATAAGCAACAAATAAGTATTGGCAGTGTCTGTGAACTCATTCATCAAGAGCCAATGAAAGCACTCAAAATTGTTTTGTTTTTTTAACTGATAATTGATGTTGCTTTCAATGTTGTCAACTCTTCAAGAGCTGTTTTTACAGAAAAGACTTCAATAAATACATATAGTTTTGGGACATATTTCTTTGGCTTTTCCGAACAAACATGATTTAATTAAGTCACCATTAGTAAATGGCTTTCCTCACTTGCTAATACATGAATCAGTTGGAAACTTACTTTCATTGCAGCCTGATTTCTATTTTTGTGCAGAAATTCTGCTGTGATGAGATTCTGTTTAAATTTTTTTTTAAGTTTTGTTACTTTCCTTTGAGTTGGGAATGTTGTGACAGGTGGTCGGTTTCCTAATGTTAACACATATTTTATTCTTTTAGCTGGAAAGTCATAAATATAATGCCTGGTAGTCTAATTCAGTAACAAAATAACCTACACTCCATTGTGCCTTAGACATTCACATTCCACTTTTCTTCCTTTGACATGATGAGTATGCACTAGTAATAAAAGTAAAATAAAATGGCACTCAAGACATTGTTGAGTTATAGCTGTATCTCTGCAATTTCTAGAACCTTGGGAAACAATGCAAAGCCATGAGGGTACCCCCTGTACTCGCTGCCACAACTACTCAACTCTACCATTGTAGCGTGAAAGTACCTGTAGGCATTGATAATACATAAATGAATGAGAATGGTTCTGTTCCAGTAAAACTTCATTTTGAATGCTAACATTTGAATTTCATGTAACTTTTATGTGTCACAAAGTATTATTTTTTCCCACCTCCCCACCAACTGTTATTAAAAATATATAAAGGACCAATTTCACCTTGGACCTTAGTGTTTTCCCCCCTTTCTGTTGTAAACATGATTTTGCAGAAAGATTGCTTTATCAGGAGTCAGGTACCTTGGTGCTCACACCCAAGTTGCATGACTGATTCATTCACATAATGTATGGAGTTATGGCTCTTAATGTCTAGTCCTTGGCAAGGTATTTCTCAAAATTCTTTATAAAATCATGAATTTCTAGTGTATACCCAATAATCATATTTTGTGTACTTACTATTTTCACTTGAGCAGAGGGTTTTGATCTTTAAGAGAAAAGAAGTACCAGTGGGTTCACCAGTCACTCCTAGAGGCATAGGGGAATAGACTCCAAATAAAAAGTGGCAGTCTTACTGGACTAAAGAGGAGAGGTGGAAGTCTGGGGCAACTAAAGCAGTTGAAACTTAAGTCCTAAAGAGGAGAGAATCACATAGACTGTAACCTCAGAATCTGTGGTCGACTCCCCCTAAAGTCGAGGACTTCTCAATCCCTGGGTCAGGAAGATCTCCTGGAGAAGGAAATGGCAACCCACTCCAGTATTCTTGCCTGGAAAATCCCATGGGCGGAGGAGCCTGGTAGGCTACAGTCCATGGGGTCACGGAGTCGGACATGACTGAGCGACTTCAAGTTCACGTTCCCCCTAAAGTCATTGACTTCTAAGATGCACACATGCAAGAGAAGATTCTAAGAAACCCAGAAGAATCTGAGCAGAGATTCCAGCGTTGTCCAGTACCTGCGTGGCAAAAGTTGAAGTTCAGACTTAATAAAGTAAGAGAGACTATATTGTACCCTGAGTTTTCCATTGAGACCTTCATCATGGCCAAGATTGAGGGCAAAGCGAAATAGACCCGCCCTCAAGAAAATGTGGGTGCATTATTGCCATGCTTTCTGCTGCTAAAGGAAATAACCCTCAGTGGAGAAGGTGTCATAAAAAACTACTACAATTATTCATCCATAATCAAGTATTTCATTCAGTGAAATACTACAGGAATGCTAACATGATCAATTGACCCAAAAAAAAAGAGGAAAAAAAGGTATAAATTCACCTTATATATTCATATATTAGAGATGTCACACAGACTTTAAGATAACTGATTTAATATGCTCAAGGTAAAGAGGAAAGGAAAAATTTTATCAGAGACCTGGAAACTCTATAACCAAAAAAATATGTTAACTAAAATTAAGAATTTCGTAGTTGTGTTGACATGCTTGCAAATTAGAAACAGCAGAATAGAGGAGTAGTACACTAGGGAAAAATAGTTGAGTGGAAATTCTGCAGTGCTGAGAGAGAAGGAAAAAAGGGGGAATACAGAAAGAAGGCAGCAGAAGACTATGGAAAAGTTTAACATGTCACCTCACCTGTCAGAATGGCTATTATCAAAAAGAGAACAAATAGCAAGTGTCAGCAGGGGTATGGGTGAAAGGAAATGCTGGTGCACTGTTGGGGGTGGGGGGTAAATTGATGCAGCCACTACAAAAAACAGAATGGAGGTTCCTCAAAATATTAAACATAGAACTACTGTAGGGTCCAGCAATTCCACTTCTGGGTATATATCTAAAGAAAATGAAAAGACTAATTTGGAAAGACACATGCACCTCTATGCTAGTTGCAGCATTATTTACAATAGCCAAAATGTGGAAACAATCTAAGTGCCCTTTATCCAGTGAATGGATAAAGAAAATATGGTGTGTGTGTTTGTATTGTGGACTATTAGCCATGAAAAAGAATGAAATCTTATCATTAGTGACAACAGGAATGGACCTAGACAGTATTTTGCTAAGTGAAATAAGTCAGACAAAGACAAATACTATATGATTTCACTTGCATGTGGAAGCTAAAAAAAACAAAACAGGTGAACAAACGAAACAGAAACACAGTCATAGATAGAACAAACAGATGGTGCCGGGGAGTGGGGGCTAAGAGAAAGAGATCAGGAAGGTTAAGAGGTGCAAACCTCTCAGCTGAAAAATAAATGAGTCAGGAGTGTGAAATGTACAGTTTGGGAAATGCAGTCAATACCTTTGTATGGTGACAGATGGAAACTAAACTTATGGTGATCATTTTGAAATGTATAGAAATATCAATCACACTGTATTGCACCAGCAACTAACAGTGTTGTAGGTCAAGTATACTTCAAAAAACAGACTTGTAGGAAACAAAGATCAGATTTGTGGTTGCCAGAGGTGTGGTTACCAGAGGAGGGGAATTGATTGAAGGTCAGAAGGTACAAACTTCCAGTTATGAGATACATACTGATTATGTAATATACAACATGATAGTTATAATCAACACTGCTGTATGTTATATATGAAAACTGTTAGAGAGTGGATCCCAGGGAGTTGCCTGGCGGTCCAGGGCTTAGGACTCTGCACTTTCACCGCAGGGGGCCCAGGTTCAGTCCCTGATGGGGGACCTAAGATCCCACAAGCTACATACACAGCCATAAAAGAGAAAGAGAGGAACCTGGGAGTTCTTATCACAAGAGAAAAAAGCTTTTTTTCTGTTTTATTTTGTTTCTATGTGAGATGATGGCTATTCACTAAACTTAATTGTGGTAATCATTTTGTGGTATTCTCCTTAAACTTATTCAGAGGTGTATGCCAATTCTATCTCAATAGAACTGGAAGAAAAAAAATTTTTTTAAGGGGGAGAAAAAGAATTTTGACCTTTATTCCACACCATACAGAAAATTAAGGTAGATTATTGAATGACTTAGGCTAAACAATAAAGTATCTAAAAGGTTTAAAAGGAAATATAAGGAAATACTTTGGAGAAGGCAAACATTTCTTGAACATGATGTAAAACACCAAAAAAAAATTTAAGATGGATTTAAATACATTAAAGTACATTAGTTTATCAAAGGCAGCATTAAGAGAATGAAATTTTCTTGGGCTCCAAAATCACTGCAGATAGTGACTGCAGCCATGAAATTAAAAGACACTTTCTCCTTTGTAGAAAAGCTATGACCAACTTGAGACATTGCCAATGAAGGTCCACCAAGTTAAAGCTGTTAAAGCTGGTTTTTTCAGTAGTCGCATATGGATGTGAGAGTTGGACCATAAAGAAAGCTGAGCGCCAAGGAATTGATGCTTTTAAGTTGAGATGTTGAAGAGAACTCTTGAGAGTCCCTTGGACAGCAAGGAGATTGAACCAGTCCATCCTAAAGGAAATCAGTCCTGAATATTCATTGGAAGGACTGATGCTGAAGCTCAATACTTTGGCCAATACTTTGGCCACCTGATGCGAAGAACTGACTCATTGGAAAAGACCTTGATGCTGGGAAAGATTGAAGGCAGGAGAAGAAGGGGACAACAGAGGATGAGATGGTTGGATGGCATCACTGACCTGATGGACATGAGTTTGAGCAAGCTCCAGGAGTTGGTGGTGGACAGGGAAGCTTGGCGTGTTGCAGTCCATGGGGTTGCAAAGAATCTGATGGGACTGTGCAACTGAACTGAAACTGGGAGAAGATACTTAAAATGTATCCAACAAAGAATTCGTCTGGAATATGTAAAGAATTCGTCTGGAATATGTAAAGAATTCCTACAGATCAGTTAAGTCCAGTTTTAAAGAATGAACAAAAGACTTAAAATAAACTTCACACACACAAAAAGGATGTCCCAGTGGCCTATTGAGCATATAAAAAGGGTAATGCAAACCAAACTCTCACTGAATATCACTAGACCCAACAAATTGACTAAAATTGTTGACAAAGAGGTAGAGCAGCATTGCTGGTGGGATTGTAAATTGGTTTAACCACTCTAGGAAATTGGTGGTATCTGCTTCTTCCTGTGACCCAGCAATCCTCCTGTTATATGTATACCAAGAGAAATGGACATGAATATTCATAGCATTCATAATAACCTCAAGCAAGAAATGACCCAAATAGAGTAGATAAATATATTTTGGTATATTCATATGAGAAAATACTTCAAATGGCTGCTAAATACAACGTGCATAAATCTCACGTGACAGTGAACAAAAGAGTGTATACTATTTATAAATTTATACTATAAATTTCTATTTATCTAAAATTCAAAAACAGACTAACCTATGCTGAAAGAAATAATAGTAACCTCGGGCATTGTTAGTGAATGGTTAGGGCTTAAGGGAGTCTTGGGCTGCTGGAAGTATTCTGTGTCTTGATCTGGGTGGTGGTTACCTAGGTGTATACATAAAGTGTACTTTATATAATAGCTCAATCGATTTTTAAACAGTAATAGTACAGTAGATATTTGCTGTAACAGAATTTTCACCTGGCTTGCACTTATTACCTGCTGAAAATTTTTATTTCTGGGAAATTTTTGACTAAAAAATTTAATGTGGTGGACTAGAAAGAGTATTGACGTTTGAGTTTGAAGACCTTGTTCTCAATTCCTTTCTCCTGCTTTTTACTCCTCTAGTAATGTTGTGCAAATTATTTTAATCTCTTTCTGTTATTGTAGAATGTAGGTAGTAACTTCCCTTTTTATTCCCAGGATACCAAAAGAATTAGATGATCCATGTGAAGTTGCTTTGTACGATATTAATTATGCACATATGTAGTATGTTCATAATTTAAAGACACTTGGGTCTAGGTTCATAAACCCACATTCTGTAATTCCTCATGAATATTGTGATAGTGATCTAGTTCCCCTAGATTGTGTAACAGATGCCTAGATTTATTCCTTTTTATCAGATAACTGAGAATTTTGAAGTGTTCTTGGAAGTCTTGGAGTCTGCACTGGTGGGAGCATGACTTTTGCATTGAAAGACAGTGGGATTGCCCTGAGCAGTTTACCCTATTCTCCCAATTGTTTTGCTGATGTATTCCTAAGATTTGGTCACGTGTCAGAAGCTTAACCTTTGGAAGAACCTTTAGCTTCTCTAAACTTCATCAACTTTTAGAAGTGATTGATTATGAAAGTCGCTGTTTTATTTGCCTGTGGAGGATAGGGGAGCTATTACCAATTACAATTTTAAGAAAGTACTGATTGCAAGGTATTTCCTAACTTTTAGAGATATTTGGGAAAAAGCATGCAGTGAAATACAAGAAGTTTTGGTAAATTTTTAGTTTCTGTGGATTAGCATGACTTAAAAGTTGAAGCATTTTTAGCCCTGTAAAAGTGTTAGTTGAAGTGTACCTAATTGTAACTTAAATTACTTGCATGGGAGGCCAGAATTAAAGACGGAGCTTACAGAGGAAATAAAGCAAATATGAGATAAAATATTCACCACTGGAATTTAGACACTTTAACACATCAAAGTGACCCACACTAGTCTTAATTTGCTTAATAATCATTGCTATCAAATTAAAACTAAATTTTGATAACCAAGAAGTGTTTTATTACTACAGAATTACAGCAGAAATTGTGGAAACCTCTATGAGAGCCCAAAGTATTTTGTTTGTATTGTCCATTGCTGTTATCTCTAAATAATTACTTTGAGGTGTGTGTTTGTCATCTGAAAGCCCCCAGAAACCTTTAATCCTTCAAGGAGAATACTTTTTACCTCCTAAAACTAAAATAGGTATTTGATGCACTGATGGTAAAACCTTTTTTGTAATCATCATTTCCCACATTTACATTTTTGTACCAAGATTAATTGTTCCTATTGCAGGGCATTGAATCTAAGCTAGTATTTTAGATACTTAGAGGAAGATAAACAGTTGTGTGTTTCTTCATCTTTAAAAAATTCAAATGTTTACAGAAAGTAGGTAATTGAGAAGTAGTACTTACTGTAAAAGGCTAAGCTCCCATAGTAAAAGCAGTTCTGAACATGGTTTGAATTTCAGAAATGGTCTTACTGTCATATTTGCTTAAAACACATTTCAACATTGTCTATTTGTTATATTTCTATATTAATGGATTATATATATGAATAGGCTTTTGCAGGGTTAGAGGCTTTTTTTTTTTCCTCTTTTTTAGCCTCTTTCAACCTGACAAAGGAATCTGCAATTTTTAGCAAGAAATGTACGGATTAAAATGTAAATAGGAAGTCATGGGCGTATATAAAAATGTAGTCTCTGTTTTCTTTAATAAATGCTTTTTCAAAGTAAGATTGGCAGCTCACAGTGTATTTAAAGAGAAAGAGCCAGTAGGGAAGGTAATAATGAGAGGAAATGATTACAAGTTCAGTTCAGTAGGGCAAGGGCTTCCCTTGTGGCTCAGCTGGTAAAGAATCCGCCTGCAATGTGGGAGACCTGGGTTTGATCCCTGGGTTGGGAAGATCCCCTGGAGAAGGGAAGGGCTACCCATTCCAGTATTTTGGCCTGGAGAATTCCATGGATGACTGAGTGACTTCACTTTCACTTCATTTTCAATAGGGCAAATAAGGGAATTCTCCATGGACCATTCCTCCCCATTCCATCCCAGAAGTTACTGGGAACCATATTAATTAATGAGTTTTAGTCACTTGAACTGCAAGGCCTCAAATTGACCACTGGAAAACAAGACCACATTTCCATGGCAGCAGCCTTAAGGAGCATTGGAAACCACCAACAGTGAAGATAGAGATAAGCCAAAGATCATAGAATAACCTGCTGTTAGCCATCGAACACAACAGGGTATCTGGTAGTTTGTTGCCTATGTGAATCTTCTGATATTCAGAATTTAGGCATGACTCCTTTTTTAAAAATTACTATTTTATGGATAAATTTTAGAAAGCTGACCATTTTATTTACTGTTTACCAGTACGAGGATGTCGTCCAGGAAAGATTGTACAGATGACTGAAGCAGAAGTTCGGGGCTTATGTATCAAGTCTCGGGAGATCTTTCTCAGCCAGCCTATTCTTTTGGAATTGGAAGCACCACTGAAAATCTGTGGTATGTAAATGGGTAAAGTTGGAAACAATCTCTTTTGAATCCACTACACTGAAGATGAGTTAGAGAAAATATCTAAGAAGTTTTGTAAACAAAAAAAAAAAGGTTTGCCAGGTTTTATTACATACAATTGTAGAAGTTGAGACTTTGAGAAAAGGACAAGTTAGGGATGAGAAGAAAATGTTTGCTATATATACAGCAGATTAAAAGATTGCTGGTCACACTATACAAAGAGTTCTTAGAAATAAGAAAAAGACAATACAATTTTTTAAAAATTGAGTAGAAGCAGATTATAGAAGAGATTCAAATGACCAGTAAACATAAGATTCTCAGACTCACTTGTAATCAGTGAGATGCAACTTAAAAACAAATCTGGGACTCTGATGAAATTGGGGGAAAAAAATGTCAAAAATTGTTACCTATCGTTATCAAGGATATGGATTTGAGTACACAGGTATAGAATTTGGGGGGTCGATATGGCCGTATCCATGGTCTTCTGACTTAGTTTTGATTGTTTTTATTTTGAAGATTATATAACTATACAATTTGTATTTGATCTTTTAAATCTTACGGTGGCTTTTGGCCAAAGGCAAAAACTTAAACCTTAAGTTAACATATTCTTGTAGTCAGAAAAAACTGTTGGCACAGAAAAGCATTTTTCTATAGTTTATATAACAGTAGGATGTGGTATGTATAATGTACTGACTTGGTTTGATAATGCAGTTTTTCTTTTAGTAGTTGTTAGTATTTATCACATAGCTTTTATGAACTTAACCAGCAGCTTTTGAAGAGATAGTTGAAATTGTGCGGAAATGATCAGTCCCTTCTATGAATTAAATGAAGCAAATTAAAAGTTATTTTAAAATTTAAGTGACTCAATAGTCTCAACAAGATAGTGTTTACATGCTTTCATACAGAAATAATTTGAAATAAATAGAAGTTATTTGTACTAAATATTTAAGTTTTTGCTGTTTGCTCACTACTAGGCATAAAATTGGACCCAAGTTAAATTACCAGATAATGAATGTAACGGTATTACTATATAACAAATTGCCCTCAAACTTTGTGACTTAACTATATTAATTTATCATGTCACAGTGTCTGTGGGGTAAAAATTCAGGCAGAGCTTAGCTGGATCCTCTAGTTTTGAGTCTCTCACAAGACTACAGTCAAGATGCCATCTGAACCTGTAATCATCTCAAGGCTCAATTGTGAAAGGATTCAGTTCCTTATGGGCCAGTGGACTGAAGACCTCAGTTCCTAAGGAGCTGTTGGCCCATGGCCTCCTCTAGTTCTTTATTAGGTGTACTTCTCCATAAGGCAGCTTAATCATAGAGCATGAGAGAAGGCAAGAGAAAGTGCAAGCAAGATGGGAAGCTACAATCTTTTGTAACCCAGTCTCAGAAGTGACAGCCCATCTCACTTTTGCTGTATCTTCTTCGTTAGAAGTAAGTCACTAGTTACAGCCCACATTCAGGAGAGAGGATTACATAAGGGTACAAACATTGAGAATCATTACATAGAAGCTGCTTTACCCCAGTAACCGTAAACTTTCTGAAACTGGCTTTTTCTATTTTTAGGAGATATTCATGGACAGTATACAGATTTACTGCGATTATTTGAATATGGGGGTTTCCCCCCAGAAGCCAACTATCTTTTCTTAGGAGATTATGTGGACAGAGGAAAGCAGTCTTTGGAAACAATCTGCTTGCTATTGGCTTATAAAATCAAATACCCAGAAAACTTCTTTCTCTTAAGAGGAAACCATGAGTGTGCTAGCATCAATCGCATTTATGGATTCTATGATGAATGTAAGTAAAAATAAAAGCATTTCTTTTTAATTGGAAAATTCTCTAATAGTTTTCCATTCAGAAGAATTCTTTCAAGAATTTTAAAAAATATGATCAAGCAGAAGCCCAAGAAGAGAGCCTTTCATGGAAGAGGAACCTGGAACTGGGAAACGTGTTACTAGTTAAATAGGTTCCTTAGGATCTCCTTGGTCATGTTGTTTCAGGTTGGCTGCAGCTTACTCAGCTGAAAGGCCCTCTTATAATTAGTTTAAGTAGTAAAAATATCCAAGTGGAACAGACGTCACTATAGATAGTAAGTAGCCTGTTTCTAGTCTCCACTAAGGTTTTAGTTTTCTTGTGATATGATAAAAACTCGTATTGAGCCTGTGTCACAAAAAAAATTGAGAAGTTCTATGAAATTATTTAAAATCTGAAGTTTATTAGAATTTTAATTTGTACCTATAAGGATGTTGCGTACTCTAGTCCTTATTTTGTTGTACTCTTTTTCATCAATAGAAATCACTGCTTTGCTGTTGTGTGGTGGTATTTCCGAGTGTTACAGATGACCCCGTTACATTTGACTTTGGTCTTTTTGGTTTTAGTTAGGTTATGGAAGTGAATGGGCTTCCCTAGGTTGGGAAGATCCCCTGGACAAGGGAATGGCAACCCACTCAAGTATTCTTGCCTGGAGAGTTCATGGATAGAGGAGCTTAGCGGGCTACAGTCCATGGGGTCGCAAAGAGTTGACGTGACTGAGCAACTAACTTAACAAGAGAGTGAATGAACATATGTTTGATTAATTAAAAGAACCAATTAACAGTGATTTTCAAATGGAATTTTGTTTTTCAGTGCTGAATTCCCCATTAGAATCTATTTTTGCTTTTTTCCATCCTTAATTATGGTAGAGCTATTAGAACCCCTCTCTGTTTCATGTAATCATTTATTTGACAAACTTTTGAGGATGTATTATATGCCAGGCACGATTCTAAATAGTAGGAATGTAGCAGTGCTCAAGAGAGATGATCTCTATTCTTACGGAATTTGCATTCTAGTCGGAATGATTTTATATTGCATTTTTGTTTCTAAGGTGTAGTGTATGGTTTCAGTTGTTTAAATCAGACCAGTAGACAGGAAGTGGATTGTAATACACCAAGCTATAACCACTTTTCTGAAGCTATATCAGAAATAGAGGTGTATTGTTAAAGGATAAAATATGGACTTGAATACTATTAAGGATAGAAAAGAAATCAAATGAAATGTATGTGAGAGCAGCTTGTAAACACTTTCAGTTATGCTTGTTTGTTGAGAGAAAGGTTATGGCATAAAAAGCATAGGAAATGAGTGCTTTGTGTCTTTTATTCTTCCCCTTGGTTAGTTGTTGCAACTTACTACCAAATTTAGAAAACTCAGTAACTCCAAAAAGATGAACATGGATTTAAGACTGTCTTCATTGTAGTTCTTGATGTTAGATTACAGGAAAATTATAGCCTTTGTGTCTCTATTTATCCTAGCTGTGGTGCCAGGTAGAAATTCACTCAAAAGTTAAGCACCTGGAAATTCTCCTTTCTTGGCAGCATGTTTATACCATGTTACCAATGCATTAGTTAAAAGGGACAGTCTCCAGGGGCACTCTTTTCACTTCTGCTTACTTATTTGGCTAGGTATTTAACATGTTGAATGGAAAAAATTAATAATCTGTTAGATTGTTTAGAGTTGCTATATTATAGTGATCTTAAAAGGCAAAAATGTTCGATTTGTTTCATAAAACACCTGGCAAAATCTTTTTAGTCTTCATAATTTTACTGAAGTTGCTGAATGTTTATTATTTATATTACCAAGTGACATTCATTATAGGAAAACACAAGTGCTAGGTGAAACATAAAGAAAATTGGAATCATGTATAAGTCTGTGGCTGTTAGAATAATTGATGAGAACAGTTTTAGATTTGTTCTGTTTGTCCTTTTTTTAGGCAAACGGAGATTTAATATTAAGTTGTGGAAGACCTTCACTGATTGTTTCAACTGTCTGCCTATAGCTGCCATTGTGGATGAGAAGATCTTCTGTTGTCATGGAGGTAGACTAGTAAATCTGCCTTACGGGCTTTTCTCCTTTTTCTTCCCTTGTTTAGAAAGGGCCTATGTTTATTGAGGTGCTGTGGGAAAACAAAGCAGTGCTTGTTTGAAAACTCAAGTGATTAAAGCTGTTTTAAACATAGCCAAAAATACCTTTTAATAGAAATTTGTGGTTATTTATACATAATGAAAATGCAGATTTAGTACTTGTTTTTAAAGAATTTCATATATGAGGAGGATGACCAGAGTTTTGCTTGAAAAAAATGTCTTTGCTTTGCCTCAGTTTTGATAGAAAACTATCAGTGAAAATGCAAGGATCATGACTATTTTCTTGTCTCTATTAAATGCCTTTCATCAGAATTCACATATAATTGAGTTTAATATTCTCACATGCCAAGAGTTCTAGGCTTTATGTACTATGTCTGCTTATGTCCTAAAAGTAATAACAGAATGATAAATATATGACAGTTTATTTGAAAAACTAACATGTGTCTAGCAGTTGGCTGGATACCACGAAAAAATATAGATAGTGTATGATCTGGCTATCTTGAAGCATTTTAAAACCTGTTGATAAAACATATTTTCAAAACAGATAATTGAGTAATGAAAGGAATTTGTCAGAGTACTTGTTGACAGTAATTATAATGAAAAATCAGGAAAGGAGAGAATTGTTGGGCAAACATTTATGGGAGCTTGGGTTTTGGAGATGAAAAGGACGTGAGAGTCTCTCTAGTTGAAGGACTATGTGAGGGCTGGCCCAACTAGGATACATTTTGGAGAATGATGGGATCAGATTTTGGAGATGGGAGCACTGGGCAAAGGAGTTTGTTGAATGGTTTAATAACCACATTGGGTTTTTGTACAGGGAGATAATTTAATGAAAATAGTTTTCCATCAGTGTGCAAGAAGAATTAAGGTAGATAAATGCTGAAAGATAGATGCATGTGTCTTAGCCTGAGGTAATAAGTTGTTTATTCTTAGATAGAACATAATTTACTATGTTAGTTGAAACACTGTATAGGAAACATTAGACATTTAGGAAATGTTTACGATTAAAGTGGTAAGAAGTGGCCAGACTTCTTAGTAGGAAGGACTAGAATTGAGTGCCTTCCTATGAAGAGCAAGGAATGGTTGGAAATAAAGAAAAGTGGTAGAATTTTTTCCTTGAAAAATCTTTTGAAATGAAAAGTAGTTTTATTTCTCTGGTAGGGAAAAATAGGGAAGAGTTTTATATCAAGGTGGGATTCTATTTAATAAACCAATGTTTTAAAGATAACATTGAAAGGAATGCTTGAAAGTATCTTTAATTTCACATAGTGAATCTACTTTGATTAAATGCTTTTTATTTGGAGTGAAAATTTTTTAGATATCAGTACTGTGAGTCCTGTTTTCATTTATAGGCCTGTCACCAGACCTGCAATCTATGGAGCAGATAAGGAGAATTATGAGACCCACTGATGTCCCTGATACAGGTTAAGTATATAGAGAAGTTTAATCTTTTTTGTGTGTGTGGTCACACCATGCAGCATGCAGAATCTTAGTTCACCAACCAGGGATCAAACCTGTGCTCCCTACATGGGGAGCACCTGGGAAGTCCCTTAATCAATTTTTAATGTAAACTGTTGGCATATTTGAACTTTATTATATTTAATAAAAGGAGGACTGTATTGTGTAATAAATAGAGCTTTGTTTTAGTAGTCCATAAGCTAACTACTGAGCAACTGAACTGAACTGAAGCTAACTACAGATTACTTGGAATAATACAAAATATTTCACTCTCCACTAATTCCCCATAGTACAGAAGTTTTAGATTTTATTATAACTGTAATATGGTTCTGTCAGCTTTTCTTTTGCCTAAAATCTTGCTGTTTTTTGCTCAGTGTACTAAAGCATACTGAGAACATAATGATATCACTCAGAATGCTACTCATGACTAAACATCAACCATATAAACAGTTGTATAGATCCTCTCATCAGTAAGCCACTGACATATTACAGTACATTGTCTCCTAACAGAATACCACTGTTTCTGTGTTGATTATTTTTTTTTTAAATGCATTTTGCCAGATTTTGACTGTACTTTAGAACATATTTGACTAAACCTAATAGAAGCTAGTACTTAAGTAATAATATTTATTTAAAATAAGGTACAATACAAATTTCAAGGGATTGCATCTTGAGAGTTCCTATTGATGGTATAGCTCAGGCATAAATCAGTTTCAAAGATGGCATGTTAAGTTTCTCTTTCCATCATATTTTAATGGAAAGTTTTTGAGATGCCATGAAATGGCCATTTTGAGCTTTCATATTGTCCATCATATTTAGAAATTTATTTTCTAAATTAATATTGTTGAAACAATAGCCTAATGATTATTAGGGCTTATTCATTAGGGCTAGGATTATAAACGTTAAACCTTGACTCTCGGATTCTTGTCTTGATTCTGTTAAGGTTGAAGAATGCCACATTGTTGTTGCTATGATTATTTGATTCTGTATGCATCCAGGCAGTTGCATTTTCCAGATAGTCCCGAAAGCCAGCTACATTCTAGTTATTTTGTCATATAAAAATCATAGAATAGTATCTTAACCTCTCACTGCTGCTTTTGTGGAAACTGACTGGAAACTATGAGCATTATAGAGCTGTGTGTTTGTGTATTTAAAGAATCAGCTTCTGATTCTTTAGAAACCAGAAAGAGCTTGTAAATTGAGACCATCATAGTGGATTTATTATACTGGTGGATGCTTAGGAAATGATGATAGAAATTAAGTGTACATTGCCACCATTTCTACAATATGTTTTAGATACTTCCCCTACCAAGATAAGCTATATTGTGACTCAAAATGAAGAGCTCCTTTTGTTATAAGCTGTATTAGTATATGGATTATCAAAAAAAAAAATCTTTGACCCCAACTCACTCTAAAACAGCCTTCCCTTAGCAGTTATTCATTGTACTTGAAGCTTAACCATTTCGTACTTCTAGGTTAATTCTTAGCCTTTCAGGAGATCTGCTATTCTGATCTCTTCTTTTGTTTTGACAATACCTTTCCAATACTTAATTGCTTATTCCTTCTCTGCCTGCGTATTAAATGTTTGATTTCTCAGAGTAGATTTATTGGTCTTCTTAATTTACATTCCCAAGATGGTCTCAGTCCCTCCTAAGATTTATACTGCTATTAGAATGATGAAGATGTTGTCGGTAAGTCACATCCAACTCTTTTCGACCTGATGAACCGCAGCATGCCAGCTTCCCTGTCCTTCACTATCTCCTGGAGCTTCACTTCAGTTCAGTTGCTCAGTTGTGTCTGACTCTGTGACTCCGTGGACTGCAGCACGCCAGGCCTCCCTGTCCACTCAGACTCATGTCCATTGAGTCAGTGTTGCCATCCAACCATTTCATCCTCTGTCATGCCTTTCTCCTCCCACCTTCAATTTTTCCCAGCATCAGGGACTTTTCAAATGAGTCAGTTCTTTGCATCTGGTGGCCAAAGTATTGGAGTTTCAGCTTCAGCATCAATCCTTCCAATGAATATTCAGGACTGATCTCCTTTAGGATGGACTGGTTGGATATCCTTGCTGTCCAAGGGACTCTCAAGAGTCTTCTCCAACACTATAATTCAGAAGCATCAGTTCTTCGACACTCACTTTCTTATAGTCCAGCTCTCACATCCATACATGACTACTGGAAAAACCGTAGCTTTGACTAGATAGACGTTTGTTGGCAAAGTAATGTCTCTGCCTTTTATTATGCTGTCTAGGTTGGTCATAGCTTTTCTTCCAAGGAGCAAGCATCTTTTAATTGCATGGCTGCAGTCACCTTCCACAGTGATTTTGGAGCCCTAAAAAATATAGTCTTTATCACTGTTTCCACTGTTACCCCCTTTATTTGCCATGAAGTGACGGGAGCGGATGCCATGAACTTAGTTTTCTGAATGTTGAGCTTTAAGCCAACTTTTTCACTCTCCTCTTTGACTTTCATCAAGAGGCTCTTTAGTTCTTCACTTTCTGCCATAAAAGGTGGTGTCATCTGCATACCTGAGGTTATTGATATTTCTCCCGGCAATCTTGATTCCAGCTTGTGTTCATCCTCATCCAGCCCAGCGTTTCTCATGACGTACTCTACATATAAGTTAAATAATCAGGGTGACAATATACACTCTTGTCATACTCCTATCCCTATTTGGAACCAGTCTGTTGTTCCATGTCCAGTTCTAACTGTTGCTTCCTGACCTGCATACAGATTTCGCAAGAGGCAGGTCAGGTGGTCTGGTATTCCCCTGTCTTTAAGAATTTTCCAGAGTTTATTGTGATCCACACAGTCAAAGGCTTAGGAATAGTCAATAAAGCAGAAGTAGATGTTTTTCTGGAACTCTCTTGCTTTTTCTATGATCCAACGGATGTTGGCAATTTGATCTCTTGTTCTTCTCCCTTTTCTAAATTCAGCTTGAACATCTGCAAGTACAAGATTCATGTACAATTGAAGCCTGGCTTGGAGAATTTTGAGCATTACTGTGCTAGTGTGTGAGATGAGTACAGTTGTGCAGTAGTTTGAGCATTCTTTGGCATTGCCTTTCTTTGGGATTGGAATGAAAACTGACCTTTTCCAGTCCTGTGGCCACTGCTGAGTTTTCCAAATTTGCTGGCATATTGAGTGTAGCACTTTGACAGCATCATCTTTTACGATTTGAAAGAGCTCAGCTGAAATTCCATCACCTCCACTAGCTTTGTTCATAGTGACGCTTCCTAAGGCCCACTTGACTTCACATTCCAGGAGTTTGCTCACACTCAATGTCCATTGAGTCAGTGATGCCATCCAACCATCTCATCCTCTCACCAATATTTAAATATTTTTAGCTCTATTTTTTTTTAAGCCTGAAGACTATGAAGTCAAGGATTTGATCTGATTTTGTTCCTCCATACTTTATTTAAATCTTCCAGGCTTTTGTAGAAAATATTTTCTTCCCTCAAATTGATCTATAGATCAAATGTAGTTACAATGAAATCTCAGTTGGATTCACAGAATTAGACAAACTGATCCAGAGGTATATATGTAGAAGAACAAAGGATTAAAAGTAACCAAGACAGTCCTGAAGAAAATTAATGAGTGGAGATAGACCTACTAAATGGAAAGATTTATTTACAAGCTCTAGTGTGTTGATGTCTCAGTGATAAAGTAGATTAATGGAATAGATTATAGCACCAGAAGCAGGATCGGTAGCTCTGTAAGGAAAGGATGAAATTATTCAGGAAATGGTGCTGAGTCAGTTGGTATCCATACAGAGAAACTATAGACAAAAGATGAAGAGCCTTTTCCAATATCATCTTTAGAGCATTCTGTGCATGTATTTCTTACCTGTTTAAAGGGCTGGGGAGTACTACCTTAAGCCAGGCAACATTGTATATGTGTGGTTACTTTAACAAAAAATGGCTGAGTTTTATAGGCTGGGATACTAGGGGGCAGTGATTGGCAGTATTTATTAAAAGGTAGGAGGACAGGAGAAGAAATGTGATGTAGATATACTTTATTTTATAAATTCTCTCTTTTCATTGCTGTGTTTTTATCCTTTAAAGGTTTGCTCTGTGATTTGCTGTGGTCTGACCCAGATAAGGATGTGCAAGGGTGGGGAGAAAATGATCGTGGTGTTTCCTTCACTTTTGGAGCTGATGTAGTCAGTAAATTTCTGAATCGTCATGATTTAGACTTGATTTGTCGAGCTCATCAGGTATGAAATACAAAATGGATGTACTGATATTTATTAACTTCATCCAGGTCTGTGCCATTTTTTTAAAATTATTTTGAGAAAATTGAGATCTAAGAAAGCTAATTATTACAAGGAAAACAGAAGAGGTAAATGCTATACCTTGATTTCACAATTAATAATCTAATTAGTTAACTCTTTCTTACCCTCTAAGAGGAAAGATTTCAAAGGAATATATTTTTGTAGTATATTACAATATTAACAAATTTTCAATGCTTGTCTGCAACCTTCTAGAAATATTTGATCCCATTTTACTTACTATGATAGTTACATATTATAGGTAACAATCAAATACATTGTGTGGATTTTGATAAGAACAAACCACACTCTAAAAAGACATTTTTGAGATCATTGGGAAGATTTGATCATAGACTGTGTGTTAGATACCAAGGAGTCATTGTTAATTGTTTTAGCTGTGATGAATTGTATTGCTATGTAAGAACGATGTCCATATTTTTCAGAAATGCATGCTCAAATATGTAGTGGTAAGATGTTTTGCTTTAAAATACATCAGAAAAAGGAGCGGGGAAATAGATGAAATAAATGTAGAAAAGTCTTGGTAATTATTGAATCAGGGTGTTAAGTAAATATCCAGTCCTCATGCTCTCTAGAACATAACTGATTTGCAGTGCACTGAAAAGCATTTTTTAAAAATCTTTTTTAGCTGCTCTTACATATTTAAAATTTGTAAATATTCAAAGATTCCTTGTTTATTAAGGTAAAATTTATTGAGTTATTTATATGCTATAGTTTTTTTCTGCAGCTTTGTGCCCCATAAACCTTGACTGCTTCTACCTGTTTATGTGAAGATCCTATGTGATAACACAGATGACAGGCTTCTCATTTTCTGTACATGTTGTATATCACATGCCCTTTTTTCTGTTAAAATTTTCTAGTTCAATTGAATGAAGTCATATCCCCAAATTCTTTGCTTTTGGCAAAGTTGTCTTTTAATCAGTGAGCATTGTGTTTATATAAGATTTTTTTTTGTCGTGTTATTTGGTCGCTGAGTTGTGTCCAACTCTGTGACCCCGTGGACTGCAGCACACCAGGCTCCTCTGTCTTCCACTGTCTCCCAGAGTTTGCTCAGATTTATGTCTGTTGAGTTGGTGATGCTGTCTAACCATCTCATTCTTTGCTTCTCTCTTCTTTTGCCTTCGGTCTTCCCAGCATAAGTCTTTTCCAGTGAATCAACTCCTTGCATCAAGTGGCCAAAGTATTGGATGCTGAAGCTCCAATAAAGGAGCTTCCAAGGAATATTCAGGGTTGATTCCTTTAGGATTGACTGGTTTGATTTCCCAGTCAAGGGACTCTGGAGAGTCTTCAATAGTACCACAATTCCAAAGCATCAATTCTGCAGTGCTTAGCCTTCTCTGGAGAAGGAAATGGCAACCCACTCCAGTGTTCTTGCCTGGAGAATCCCAGGGACGGAGGAGCCTGGTGAGCTGCCGTCTGTGGGGTCGCAGAGTCAGACATGACTGAAGTGACTTAGCAGCAGCGCAGCAGTAGCAGCCTTCTCTGCTTTTTTGATATTCTATCTAGGTTTGTCATCACTTTCCTTCCAAGGAGCAAGTGTCTTTTAACTTCATGGCTGCAGTGATTTTGGAGAAAATCTGTCGCTGCTTCCACTTTTTCCCCTCCTATGTCCCATGCAGTGATGGATGCCATGGTTGTTTTCTAGACACCTCCAAATCCTGTTCTGCTTATTTTGAAGCCTGTTATCTCTAAAATAACAGTGGGAAACAACACACAGTTTCCTTTTAAAAAACAAACCCTGTTCTTTTGGTAAATATGTGAATAAATAAACATATGAACAAGCAAACTAAGAACTGAAAGGACCTACTAAATGCCAGGCAGTATGCTGAGCTGGAATCGATAAGGTGGTCAAGGTCTTAACAGAAGAGGTTAATACCTAAATTTTACTGTGAAGTAATAACAACAGGAACATGTGCCTGATATCTAGGTAGGAATTATATAAAAATGTAGATTGTTGTCAAAGTGCTTTCTCCCACTATTGTAGGATAATTTTGCTTAATCATAGAATACATAAAAGACTTCAAAATGTATTTTTACATGTTCTGTAAATAAATAGAAAACGTTTTCATGTCATTGCCTACCTCTCACAGTTGTAGATCTGAGAAACATAAATTGTTTAATTTACTGAGGAATTGACAACAGATTCTAGAAATCATTAAAAAATACATAAAAATCTATAGGCAGCTAATTTGTAGTAGCACAATCTGTGTAAATTAAGCTCAGCTTAGTAAAGTTTTCAATGTTTGTAATACTAATAGGAAATTAGAAGGTAGAAGAAGAAAAATGTTCATAACATAATCTGTCTTTCATTGTCTGATTATTGTTCATTGAATCAAGGATTTTATATTTGGACCATAATGCCATCGTCTAAGAAGTATTTGGTATCTCAGCTCCCTTTAGACACTGTTCCTATTAGCGTATGGAGAATGGTAGTAGAACACTTGAAAATGGTATTTTTGAACTTCAGTAATCATAAATTTATTTCATTTAAGCTAAATTCTTGGCTTTATAGGAAAGGAAAGCCAATTTTAATATTGGGTAAGTTTAAGAATAAAAATCAGGCTTCCCAAACAAAAGAGGGGTTTGTATTTTTTCATGTCTTTGTCACATTTATCTTAATTAGTACTGATGGTTGAAAATTTTAAAAGATACATAAATGTTTTATCTTTTGACTTTTTCTCTGCCAGGTTGTGGAAGATGGATATGAATTCTTTGCTAAGCGACAACTGGTAACCCTGTTTTCAGCCCCAAATTACTGTGGCGAGTTTGATAATGCTGGTGGAATGATGAGTGTGGATGAAACTTTGATGTGTTCATTTCAGGTATGCCATATGTATACTTTTGTTTATTTCTTCTTTTTTGTTCTCTTTTTAAATATAAATTTTTAACAACTGGAAATCTTTTTAATTGAAGTATAGTTGATTTTTTAATTGAAGTATAGTTGATTTACAATATTAGTTTCTGGTGTACAGCAAAGTGTTACATACATATTCTTTTTTATATTCTTTTCCATTGTGATTTGTTGTAGTATATTGAATATAGTTCCTTGTGCTGTACAGTAAGACCTTGCTATTTATTTAATTTATATATAGTAGTTCGTATCCCAGACTTCTAATATATCCCTCCCCTACTCTTTTTCCCCTTTGGTAACTATAAGTTAACATTTAGAAATCTAATTTAAACCTATTGTCAGAAGAATTTTCTTTCAGATTTGTGTTCTTTCCTTGAGGAAGTATAGGAAATCAGTTTTATTCATAAGTAATTATCACTCTTGGACTCCCTATAGATTTCTGTTTTCATTCACAAATACTCTCGTCTTTCAGGCGTATATCTCATAATTAGAGTTTTTGGAAATCTAAGTCATGTCAGTCATTCTTGATGGCGTGTGTTTAAATTGGAAATTCCTGTATGAATCCTTAGGTAGTGGCTTTGCTACTAAAAGAATGTGAATTCAGATTTTGTTTTCTTTTGCAACATGAATGGATGGGACAGGCGTTGAGTAGAAAGAGTTTATGAACTCTGATGAAAATGATGTAGAATATTTACCTAGAAAAACCTTCCAAATAATCTTAAAGTATCCATTTGTGAATATAGAAAATTTACATTTAAGAAGGAGACCAGCTTTAGCATACTACTTAATCATTCTTGTTCATGGACTAAAATAACTTTATTTTTTGTCCTTAACACCCTGTATTTCTCTTAAAAAATAATTGAATGCTAAATGTTTGATTTCTCATTCAGATTTAAATGTAGTAACCAGGCCATATCCTTCAACAAATAGTTTATATTTTTGTTTATGGTTTTTTTTTTAATATATATATAACCAAAGTGTTGCTGGGGATGTGGGGAAGTTGGAACCTTATATATTGATAGTGGGAATGGAAAATGGTGCAGCCACTTTGGAAAATAGTTTGTCAGTTCCTGAAAAAGTTAAACATAAAAAGTTTCTATATGACCCAGCATTTCCACTCCTAGGTATATACCTGAAAGAATTGAAAACAGTACTCAAATACGTTTATATATACATATTAATAGGAACATTATTTATAATAACCAAAGGTAGAAACAAACCAGATGTTCATCAGCTAAAGAATGAATAAACACAATGTGGAGTATCCATAAAATGGCATATTGTTTGGCAGTTAAAAGTAATAAAGTACATCAAAATCATTATCTTAGTGAAAGACGCCAGTCACAATAGCACAAATTGTCTGGTTTCATTTATTTAAAATAGCCAGAAAAGACAATTCAATAGAGGAAAGTAAAATAGTGATTGCTTAGAGTTGAAGGGGGTTAGGGCAGTCAATAATGGAAATAAAGAGTGAGTGCTTTTGGGAACAAGGTTTCTTCCTGGAGTGACAAACATGTTCTAATGTTAGATTATACCAGTGGTTTCATAGTTGTAAATATGTTAAAAATTGTTGTCTTTCTACATTTTAAATGGTGAACTTTATGATACATAATATATATAGCTAAGTGAAAGATCTGTATACACATAATAAATGAAGATTGAAGGAAAATAGTTTGTGACTAATTACCCTCTAAATAAATAGGAGAATTATGATGAGAACCTGGATCTTTTGACTCTTAGTGTTTTTTCCTCATCACAGAGATACACGTTTGAAAATTTTTATACTTAGACCTAAGGATTGAATAGTTGATGGGTTTTGTGTACTTGAGCTTTTGTCACTAAATTGTCAATGGAATGACCAATAATAGTGATATTCAGACATTTGTACTTTTTATTTATTTTTTGATACTTTTTAAAAGTGAGAAATGACTGTAGAACTTTGCTATTTTTTTCCTACAATTTTACAATGGATGTCATTTATTGAGAAGCCTACTATAATTTCCTTAATAATTTCCTTAAACTTATTGTACTTGAAAAAGGTAACATTGTTATTAAATTATTTACTTTAAGATATTGAAACCATCTGAAAAGAAAGCTAAGTACCAATATGGTGGACTGAATTCAGGACGTCCTGTCACTCCACCTCGAACAGCTAATCCACCGAAGAAAAGGTGAAGAAAGGAACTCTGTAAAGAAACCATCCGATTTGTTAAGGACATACTTCATAATCTTTAAGTGTGCACTGTAAAACCATCCAGCCATTTGACACCCTTTATGATGTCACACCTTTAACTTAAGGAGACGGGTAAAGGATCTTAAATTTTTTTCTAATAGAAAGATGTGCTACACTGTATTGTAATAAGTATACTCTGTTATAACATTCAACAAAGTTAAATCCAAATTCAGAATTACCCATTAAAGTTACATCTTCACGTATCACAGTTTTTAAAGCTGAAAAGCATCCCAGTTAAACTAGATGTGATAGTTAAACCAGACGAAAGCATGATGATCCATCTGTGTAATGTGGTTTTAGTGTTGCTTGGTTGTTTATTTTGGGCTTGTTTTGTTTTTGTTTGTTTGTTTTTGCTGAAATAATGGTAAATTCTTTAAATTTTTTCCCCAAACATTTAAAAAAGTGCAATGTGGGAAGATTTTTGAAGACATTCATCAACTATTAATTTTCCATTGCTTATTTACTTATGTACCTGTTTGATCTTACTAAGAAAACTTATGCCTCATTACAGTAAAAAGGAATTTAGAGATATTTTTTAAAATATGCAAACTGTCCAATTGAGTGATTTAATCAGTTTGGGCAGCTGTTACAGCTGATAGTGAATATTTTGCTTCATACAGAAATTGCCACTGATTTGAGTTTGTGCACTCTAATTTTAACTTATTGATGCTCTATTGTGCAGTAGCATTTCATTTACGATAAGGCTCATTTAGTATACCCAACTAGTTGGTAATGTGATTATGTGGTACCTTGGCTTTAGGTTTTAATTCGCACGAAACACCTTTTTGGCATGCTTAACTTTCTGGTAACACCCTCACCTGCATTGGTTTTGTTTTTTGGGTTTTTTTTTTTTTGTTCTTGTTGTTTTTTGTTTTTAGATCCACAGAACATGAGAATCCTTTTTTGACAAGCCTTGGAAAGCTGACACTATTTTTTCTCCCTCTGTACGAAGGATGTATTTATATGAATGCTGGTCAGTGGGACATTTGTCAAACATGGGTATTGGGTGCTTGATTGTCTAATATTGCCATGTGAATGTTGTATACGATTGTAAGGCTTATGTCACTAAAGATTTTTATTCTGATTTTTCATGATCGAAATTCATATGATATTGTATAGACATGCTTTGTAGTGAACTATAGTAGCAATAATTTCTGTACATGATCAAGGGTTTATTGCAGCCTTTCTTTTCCTGTTCTCTTTTTTTTAAGGGTAGTGTTAACAAATGACAGGAGTAGAAGAATCAACATAAAGATTTTAGGAGAACTTACAGGACACCAATTCGTAATTCTTTGGGTGCAACACTTTTGGATGTGATTCTAAAAGCTATTATTGAGCATTGTCAAATTTGTAAGCTTCATAGGGATGGACATCATATTTATAAATGCCCTCCTATAAGTGCTACCATAGATGTGAAATTCTTGACCTTAATATCGTCTTTGAAAATGTAAATTGAGAATTCTATTAACTTACATCTTAAGAATTGGCGTATTGTATTACTGCAGGAGATTTGATTTTCAGCACAGTGCAAAGTTCTATCAAATGCATATGTCTTCTTTTTTTCTAATGCCATTTTGTTTTAAAGCACATTTTAAATGTAGTTTTCTCATTAGTAAAAGTTGTCTAATTGATATGAAGCCTGACTGGTTATTTTAGTCCTTTTTTTTCCTTCACAGTGAAACATTTGAACACATTTTATTCAAATAGATTTTTAATATCTTTCATGCTGAATTGGTTCTTTTTAAAAATTGTTCATATACTGATTATGATATATTAGGTCAAACAGGCTTTTATCTAAATGTGATTTAAATATCTTCCCAACTGAAGAGTAAGTTGAACAATTTTCAATAGAATTTTAGCTGTACTCTTAATAGTCACAGTGTGAAGGGGGTCTAGAAAATAAACCTTTGGGAGGAAACAGGGCAGTCTTTTATTAATCTTAGTATTAGTCAAAACACATTAATTTGAATCCTCTATACTGAGTTTTTATAATAATTTAGTCAGGTTAATACTGAATAGTCACTAATTAAGCAAATTAATATTGGTCATTGAATTTGGAGAATGGAAATTTATCACATTTTAAAATTATTCAGTCTTCAAACCACTTTTAACAGCTTCTTTTCATATACTGTGTTGATTACAAATATTATTTGCTTGGTAACACTGTTACTTGAAATAAATAAAACTTTGTTTCTTAGGAGAAGAGTATCAAAAATTCTAGTGTCACTAATTTATATTGTTCTTCTCTGTCACTAATTTATGTCGTTTTTACTCTCTGAATTTTAATAATTTTCTATATTCAGATTTATCTTTATTCTAAATGTCATGACATTCAGTCACTGAACACACTAGATAACTGTGATAGTGTGATGGATCACATGGATTATGTTGGTCAGTTTCTGTTCTTGAATGGAAAGAATCAACTACAAATATTTGAAGCTTTAATTTTAATTTTAATTTTGCCTAGGGACCAGTTTTAATCATGATCAGCAAGACTGGTTTGTTCAAAATGTTGGGTCAGAATACCTGCAAGCAGAATTTAAAGTTTAAAAAAAGTCACTAACTGGAAGTATGAGAGGTTATAGGCCTTTTAAAAAAAATTCATCTGAGGGAAAACCGGGAGCGCCTTGAGATGTCTTTTAAGAATATGTAAATGTATATTATTAATATATTGAGCCCAAGAACTTTAAATATATCTCCATTTATAAGTTCAGATACATTCCTTTTTCTCTTTGGCAACTCTAACTTTTGAACCAAAAAAAACCCCAAATTTTTTTCTTTCACATTCTAAAAATGTGTTTAGATAAGAAGGAAAATAGGCTTACTCTACCCTTGCTACTGTGACTTAATCCACCTCTTCTGTTCCTTGTAAATCCATCCATGAATAAAGACTGTGCCTGAAAAGATATTTAACAGCCTCACTGTACCAGTTGCCTGACATAGAAATACTGTGTCTCTCTTTGCTAATAGAGTTTAGTGTTTTATAGCTTCCGTAAACAGCTAAAAAGTGGTTAAAAGGAGTGTAAAGTGACAGCATACCTTGCAAAGTGAACAGTAGTTAAGACATAAGTTGATTCCATGTAAGTACATACTTTAAAGTTTTATTATCTTTATTCTCTTTATAATGTTTCAACAAAAGTGAAATTTAGATGCAATGTAGAAATTTTGATCTTTTGTTCAGGTTTTACCTATACATTTGAGTGCCACAATTTCTAAATAAATCCATTGATCAGAAAATTTTTTTTAAGTCGAAACTTACTTTCTTCAGCTACCACCTCTTCTTAACATTGGTTGACTTATTAAATCATAACATTCTTTAATTTCTCATTGTTACTTTCTTTACAGGTGGCCAGTATTTTATTAAACCTTATTTTTACATTGTTGTTTCGTTGCTTAGTTGTGTTCAGCTCTCTGTGACTCCAAGGACTCTAGTGCTCCAGGCTCTTCTGTCCATGGGATTTTCCAGGCAAGAATACTGGAGTGGGGTGCAATTTCCTTCTCCAGGGGATCTCTGCCCACCCCCGCCAGGGATTGAACCCAGGTCTCCTTCATTGCAGGTGGATTCTTTACTGTCTGAGCCACCAGGGAAACATTTATTTTTTATTCTACTTTATTCTTAAGTAGCCATAAATCTTTGCTTTTTTTCTCTTAGGGATCTTTGCCAACTAATGTTACAAAATCTTACTTGTAACACATTATTTGGGGTATCGGTAGTGTGGAAGCTTATAAATGTGTTGTGCGGTCTGTGTTGTACATATGTGAAACAGAGTGAGAATAAACTGCCTGAAGCTCATAGACTCAGTATTTCTTTGATACTATGTGCAAAAAGGTGGGAACCTAAGGTCTATCCCTAGAGGCTTTCTGTTAAGCCTGGCCTGAGCTCACCAAGTAAGATATACATTAATTTTTGCAGCTTTCTAAATCTGAGTAATTCAGTGGATGTACAGGCCAAAAAATCTTCCTGAGAGAGCAGTAAGACTACAACTAAACATCTGAAATTATCATATTATTATACTAATTATAATTATTACTAGTTATTAAAACAGTGTGCCTCTTAGTATACTAATTTATAGTCTTATCATATATAAACACGGAGTTTTGACAAAGTCACAAAGACGTAATGTAGAGCAACAATAAAGAAGTAGTCCAGAGAAGTCCTTAATATATGTAACAAGTTTAATTGGACTAATTTGTTATATGTAACAATAATAATAATCTTCTAATATATTTCTTCAGGGGGGAAAAGCAGAGGAAACAAAACTGGGGTGGTGTTATAAGGTAACCTTATATCAGGCTACCCTCCAATATGTAATTCTCAAACTGATACTGGCACCTTTTGAAAATGCTTTCACTCACCAACAGGTTATTAACAAACTGACACCTATCCTGCCATTCTTGGGCAGACATGAGCTCTGTCTCTATAGCTTTCAATATAAGGATTCCTGAAAAGGCAGGTGTGAGGGGTGGAGTCGCCTTAATCATATTCTGGTAGAACTCAGGAAATTACTCAGTACCTCAGAAAAACTTATATGAGGCCTAGGGCCCCATTCTTGGCACATGTATCTGTTACGTAGTATATGCCTTAAGTTTTAGAAACAAATCCCCATCTTCCAGGATAATTGCCCTCAGGTTTTGTAGCCCATCTTAGTTGGGGCTTGGTCATGCCACTGAAAATCAAATTATCTGCTGTACAGATCCATTAGTATGTTGGGCATTCCTACAAAAAGTTCTTTTTGGTCCTTAGAAGCCTTTGGGTCTAGATCAGTCTAATTGTATGTGACTAGAATGTAAACGCATGTGGACCAGAGGTTTTTGTCTCTTGTTTATGTCTACAGCTCGTAGTGTAGTGCCTGGCACATAGTATGGATGCAGATGTTGGTTTAATGAATGACAAGTGAGTTTCAAAAATTACTATTATTGGTTCTGTTTTGACACTTTGATCTTTTGGAGAAATTAGTCAAAAATAATTCCAGTTTTTATCCTCATCTAACTGCTTTTTCTGTCTTAAAGAATGCTGGAATAGTCTCAGGAGAAAATTGATTTGGATCTGTATGGCAAAAATAGTTTGTTGTCAGAACTATAATCCTTATTTGGTAAAACGTTGGTAAATAATGAGAAATCAGTGTTCAGTTGGTTGAAGCAACATTTCTCAGCTAGTTGCTGACAGGCACATTGGGGAGATTGTCTCTTGTTCAGTATCAAGCTTTCCAATATCCTTATGGTTACTTTCTTGCCTCCCCTTTGCTGCATTTAATTTAAGTTTTATTTTATTGACCTTAAAGTCATCTTTGTTGTGAGCCACTTCAAACATTTTTAGGAAGGTGATGTAGTTTTGTGTGACACTTTGTCTTTCAAAAGTCAACCTAGTAAATGAACACTTAACACTTAAAACCAGGAATCAAAACTTGAAAGTGGACAGGCTGTTGCCTCAATTTAACAAATAAGGATTATGTCATAAGTAGAAGCTAGAATGAAGAGAAATAAAAATAGATATTTTCATTACTGAACAGAAAAGTGAGGTACAGTGGAGAAAACTGGAGAGAAGTTTTATCTTTTTGATTACTGCTCAATGCTAATACTTCTGAAGAGTTTTTAACCTCTACTATATAAAAGAGCAGTTAGCCGTACTTGGTCACAGTACAAAATTCCAGGAAGCAAATTTTGCCCAGCTTGAATCAGTGGCTGGCCCTTAAGATCAATCTTTGTCACACAAAGTCTGAAAACACGATGTTGGTAAGATGTCGACAAATGGAAACTCTTACATAAAATTAGTACATACAGTTCCTTGACAAATGAATTTAGTTAGCATTGATAATCTTGCTTAGTTGAAAATGTGCATACTCGAAAAGCCAACAGTATCACTTTAAAGCATTTATAGAAAAACTCCGTGTGTGCCCCATGGGGCATACATACATAAATAGAAGTAGTATTCAAAATATTTGACTTTAATACGTGTGCACTGATCAGTCAGCCAACCAACTAATCAGAGCCTGTGCAAGTTATCAATAACTTAAGTGGCCTTACAGAGACAGCACAACAGATAACCAGGTCTGTGTATGGGAATACTCAGAGCAGTCATAGCAAAAAATAACCCAAACGACTTGATAGGAGCATTGATTCATTATGGTATATTTATAGAACAATCCTATACAGAATGAAAATGATTCACTGTCGTGCATTAGCATGTCTAAGTCTTAAAAGTATGGAGAATAAAGAGAATGTTAAGTTTTCAGACAAGATTTATGCTTGGGAATATGGTAAATCTAAAAAAAAAATGGAATGGGGGAATTCTCTGGCAGTCCAGTGGTTAGGCTTTCAGAGCCCCTGGGAGGAGGAAGCGTATGGAGTGGGAAAAACGGGTCACCTCTTCTGGGAAGTAAGGGAAGGGAGGAGCATACAGAATCTCAACAGTGTTATGTTCTATTCCTTGGGTCTTAGGTTTCATGCTTTTTTGGTGGGTAGTGGTTTCTTGAGTGTTTATTTTATGCTTAGCTTGCATATATATTACTAATATTTTTGTACATATCAAATATTTCATTTTTAAAATGTGTATACAATCCCATTTATGTAAAAAATGCCTGGATTTTGATTTAAAATGGGAGACAGCCAACTCTATCTTTGAGTTAAACACTGTGGAGCCACTGTAAACCTTACTGGACTGATTTCAATTTTGTTGTGTCTCAAGGAAAAGGCCCAAGGAAAGAGAGTGAGATGAGTGAATGGCTGGCTGGTTAGTGGAGCAATCAAAACACATTTATAGATGGTCTTTTATGGGCTCCCTCCCTTTGTGACACCTCAAAATAATTAGTAACATCAAAGATCACTGATCATAGGTCACCATAACAAATATAATAATAATGAAAATGTTTGAAATATTGCAAGAATTACCAAAATGTGACAGAGACATAATATGAGAAAATACTGCTGTTAAAGCCGCACTAACAAACTTGCACAGGTCTGTTAGGGTTGTCACAAACCTTCAATCTGTAAAAGAAAATGTAATATCTGCAAAGCAGCATGCCTGTAGTAGACATTCAGTATTCAGTAAACATTCTGTACCCAAGGCTGGAAACTAGTAATCACAATAAACCCTGATATCTTGGGGAAAAGAGAACCACCAGAGAAAGCAGGATGAGGCTTCAAGCAGTGTTTCTTCAAGAGAATCAGTATTTAAGGTTTTCACAGCCAGTTTGTTTCTTGGTTCACTCGAGAAAATGTCCAAGATGCTTAAAAAGAAAAATGAATTCCCAGATTGTATCCTCTTACATGTAGGTGTTTTTTGCCATCCTCTAAAACGGTGAGAGCCCAAGAAAGAAGGGAACTAAATAATCTTTCTTCAGAGTTGCTGACTGAGGAACTAATTGCTAGGAAGTACCACAAATAGGTTTCCCAGGCTGCTCAGTGATGAAGAATCTGCCTGCAGGAGATTCGGCTTCAATCCCTGAGTCGGGAAGATCCCCTGGAGTAGTAAATGGCAACCCACTCCAGTATTCTTGCCTGGAGAATACCATGGATAGAAGAGCCTGGCGGGCTACAGTCCATGGGGTCACAAAGAGTTGGACAGGACTGAGCTTGCATACACCACAAGTAGGCAAGGCCAAATTCCTTTTTAAGTGTACATGAAATTAGCAGCAGTGGCTGACTATTTTGGGGGGCTCCAAAATCACTGCACATGGTGACTGCAGCCATGAAATTAAAAGATGCTTACTCCTTGAAAGTTATGACCAACCTAGACAGCATATTAAAAAGCAGAGACATTACTTTGCCAGCAAAGGTCTGTCTAGTGAAATCTACGGTTTTTCCAGTAGTCATGTATGGATGTGAGAGTTGGACTGTAAGAAAGCTGAGTGTCAAAGAATTGATGCTTCTGAACTGTGGTGTTGGAGAAGACTTTTGAGAATCCTTTGGACTGCAGGGAGGTCCAACCAGTCCATCCTAAAGGAGATCAGTCCTGGGTGTTCGTAGAAAGGACTGATGCGAAAGCTGAAACTCCAGTACTTTGGCCACTTGCTTCAAAGAGTCGACTCATTGGAAAAGACCCTGATGGTGGGAAAGATTGAAGGAGAGAGCACGACAGAGAATGAGATGGCTGGATGGCATCCCTGACTCAATGCACATGAACTTGGGCAAACTCTGGGAGATAGGGACAGGGAAGCCTGGCGTGCTGCAGTCCATGGGGTCGCAGAGAGTCAAGACAGGACTTTGTGACTGAATAACAACAACAGTGTTGGTAGCTGAAAAATCTAGAAGCAATGCAAATATCAAGACGATTTAAACTTGGTCCATCCATTCTGGAGTAGTGTGCAGTCATTCAAAATAATTAGAAGACTGCAGCAAGGTGATATATCAAAGGGGTGAGGAAGCAGGTTATAAATTAGAAATGAAGAGGAAAAGATGTCAGGGACAAAATTTAAAAGCTATGAAGAATCTTTTTACTTACTGAAAAAACATTAAGCACCTTACATCCTAGGCACCAGGCCAAGGGCTAGAATGCCGCCAAAATGAAAAGGTCCCTGTAGAAGTTAGAACAATAGATTGAACAGGATAGAAGAACATTACTCCTCCTCACAGTGAGCCATGGTATTCACACATTTTTCAGTTTAAGTTGCCTTTTCCTCTGTTTTTGTAATTATTTAATGTAGCAGCAATTTGTAATTACTGCTGCTAAGTTCCTCTCTGATTCTTCGTCCTCCCGCTATTGATGTCTCCATTTTTTTGCGTACCTGCCAGTGTATGTGTTCGGTGCAGTGGGGCAGAGTTCCCAGCCCAGCGGTGCCTCTCCGTCTTGCTAGAGGGGAGATAAGTGGCTCTAATCCAAGCCTGACTTTGGTATGTGCCCAGGGGAAAGGGGTAGTATTAGAAGGCAAGAAGAGGCCTGGTAGGGTCCTGCCTTTTTACCAGGCCCTGTTCGGGAGGGAAAGCAAGGAAGTTCAGTCGCTCAGTCGGATCTGATTGCGACCCCATGAACCGCAGCACGCCAGGCCTCCCTGTCCACCACCAACTCCCGGAGTTCACTCAAACTCACGTCTATTGAGTCAGTGATGCCATCCACCCATCTCATCCTCTGTCATCCCCTTCTCCTCCTCCTCTCAATCCCTCCCAGCATCAGAGTCTTTTCCAATGAGTCAACTGTTCGCATGAGGTGGCCAAAGTATTGGGAGTTTCAGCTTTAGTGTCAGTCCTTCCAAAGAAATCCCAGGGCTGATCTTCAGAATGGACTGGTTGGATCTCCTTGCAGTCCAAGGGACTCTCAAGAGTCTTGTCCAACACCACAGTTCAAAAGCATCAATTCTTCAGCGCTCAGCTTTCTTCACAATCCAACTCTCACATCCATACATGACCACAGGAAAAACCATAGCCTTGACTAGACGGACCTTTGTTGCCAAAGTAATGTCTCTTCTTTTAAATATGCTATCTAGGTTGGTCATAACTTGCCTTCCAAGAGTAAGCGTCTTTTAACTTCATGGCTGCAATCACCATCTGCAGTGATTTTGGAGCCCCCAAAAATCCAATCTGACACTTTCCACTGTTTCCCCATCTATTTCCCATGAAGTGATGGGACCTGATGCCATGATCTTAGTTTTCTGAATGTTGAACTTGAAGCCAACTTTTTCACTCTCCTTTTTCACTTTCATCATGAGGCTTTTTAGTTCCTCTTCACTTTCTGCCATAAGAGTGGTGTCATCTGCATACCTGAGGTTATTGATATTTCTCCCGGCAATCTTGATTCCAGCTTGTGCTTCTTCCAGCCCAGCGTTTCTCATGATGTACTCTGCATATTGGAAAAGACTCTGATGCTGGGAGGGATTGGGGGCAGGAGGAGAAGGGGACGACCGAGGATGAGGTGGTTGGATGGCATCACGGACTCGATGGACGTGAGTCTGAGTGAACTCCGAGAGATGGTGACGAACAGGGAGGCCTGGCGTGCTGCGATTCATGGGGTCGCAAAGAGTCGGACACGACTGAGCGACTGAACTGAACTCTGCATATAAGTTAAATAAGCAGGGTGACAATATACAGCCTTGATCTACTCCTTTTCCTGTTTGGAACCAGTCTGTTGTTCCATGTCCAGTTCTAACTGTTGCTTCCTGACCTGAATATAGGTTTCTCAAGAGGCAGGTCAGATGGTCTGGTAGTTCCATCTCTCAGAATTTTCCAGTTTATTGTGATCCACACAGTCAAAGGCTTTGGCATAGCCAATAAAGCAGAAATAGATGTTTTTCTGGAACTCTCTTGCTTTTTCCATGATCCAGCGGATGTTGGCAATTTGATCTCTGGTTCCTCTGCCTTTTCTAAAACCAGCTTGAACATCTGGAAGTTCACGGTCAAGCAAGGAAAACTAACGGTAAAAGGTCGGCAGGCGTCGCGCGCAGCCTCGGGCTAGCCCCGCCTCAAGGGGCGGTCTCCGGGCGCTGATTGGCCTGCGTTGGCCTCGCTCGGGTTGGCGGGAGGTCTCGGGGCCCGCGGTGCGGAGTGAACTGCGAGTAACCGTCTGAAGCGTAGGGCGTCTGTGAAAGGCTGGCCGCCGGTCCGGCCCTCGCTCACCAGCCTCAGGTTTCCGCAGGTACCCTCCGCTCGCTCTGCGGCTTAGGGCCTCGCCGGCGACTGTACAGTTTTGGTTGTGCCTGGCTTCTCCGTCCCCTCTTGCCTCCAACCCCGCCGGCCTAAATGTGTGAGGCTATGGCGGCGGCGTCTCTACCCCTTCCTCACACTTCCGCCCTTGAGTTTCCTCAGGTGCCGGTGGGGAGGCGGAGGGGCGCGGTAGGACTGCGCAGAGCCGGGAGGAGCGGGGTGGAGGACGACGGTGCAGTAGAGAGAGGAGGCAGGGCGCCCCCCTCGGCCATGTTTGTCGGGGTTTGCCGCACTTTGCTCAGCAGCTCAGCTGGTTGTGCTGAGCTGAGTAGTCGGCGGGGGAGAGGACAACGGAGACGCGTCCCCAAGGGCTCGCCGTGCCCTCTCCTCAGCGGGCGCTGCCCGCTTCGGAAAGGAAGGCCTTAGGAAAGCGCTCGCGCCTCCCCGCAGCCCGCCCGTCTTTATACAGCTGAGCGCGAGATAGCAGTGTTTTTAATTCATCCTGTCTCTTGTGTCCCATTAAACGCATCTTTTTTTTCCAGGAGCATCTGCACCAGAATCCTGAGACCTGAGTTGCTGTATCTCAGGGCTGTGCCCTTAGACTATTTATCAAAATTTACAAATGTCCTTTCCTAACATTTCCAGTACGACTGTAGGCCGTACTGGAATTAAAAAAAAAAACAAAAAACTTTAGAAGTAATTGAGAGCCTGTCTCTTTACAAACTTTATTCTTTATCGTAAGCACATTAAAATATACCTATGGTGCCTGTTACCAATAAAATTTTAACATTTAAATTCCGTTTATTAGTTGAGGTGAAATTTGGTTATCTGTCATATTGGGACTCTTTCCTTCAAAGACACTCTTCCTGTAAAAAAAATACAATAATAGTGCTGCCATAGGTTGAGTTTTTGCCAAACATTCAGCACTGTGCATTATTCATATGATATGGTTCCTTTCCTTATTAACCCTCCAAAATATGTATTATAACAATACCTGATAATAGGTAACTTTAAATGAATACTTACTATGTACCAGCTTCTTAAAAAAAATAAGTGCTTTTATTATCTCAATATCACAAGCAAGAAAAGGGAGACTCCCAGAAGTTAGATAACCTAAGATCATACACTGGTGAGAATCAGGTCTTAATCCAGGTCTCTTGTCCAATATTTTAACATTTATTCTCAGCCAGTTCTGTCCCTTTGCCTTCAGTCATACTTTAAAATCCTGTCTTATATATAGTATGGAGATTCCTTTAAAAATTAGGAATAAACCACCATATGACCCAGCAATCCTTTTCCTAGGCATATACCCTGAGGAAACCAAAATTGAAAAAGACACATGTACCCCAGTGTTCATTTACAATAGCTAGAACATGGAAGCAACCTAACTGTCCATTGACAGATGAATGGATAAAGAAGTTGTGGTACATATACATAAGGGAGTATTACTCAGCCATAAAAAGGACTACATTTGAGTCAGTTCTAATGAGGTGGATGAACCTAGAGCTTATTATAAAGAATGAAGTAAGTCAGAAAGAGAAAGATAAATATCGTATACTAATGCATATATGGAATCTAGAAAGTGGTACCAAAGAATTTATTTGCAGGGCAGCAATGGAGAAGCAGACATAGAGAACAGACTTTGGACACAGGGAGAGGAGAGAAGAGGGTGAGATGTATAGAGAGAGTAACGTGAAAACTTATATTATCATATGTAAAATAGCCAAAGGGAATTTGCTGTATGTCTGAGGAAACTCAAATAGGGCCTGTGTATCAACCTAGAGGGGTGAGAGGTGGGATGGGGAGGGAGATGGGAGAGAGATTCAAGAAGGAGGGGATATATGTATACCTATGGCTGATTCATGCTGAGGTTTGACACAAAACAAAATTTTGTAATGATCCTTATTAATTTTTTAAAAGAGTGATAAAAAAAATTATCCTCTGTCTTAAAAAAAATTCTCATTTGACTTGCCATTCTCTTAGTATGTCTAAATGAAGAGCAAAAATTGAAGTTACCTAAGGCTGGAATTTGAACAAAAATGTATCATTGATAGCTTCTCTCCTTAAGCTCCTTCTCTATAACTCTTTTGCCAGTGTTTGCTTATTAATCTCAACGAATTTCCTCCTGTTTTCTCTTTTCTCAATTTTTATATGAGGCAGAATAATGTAAAATGTGATCATTATTTTTTTAATAGAAAATTTGCATTCTGTTTCATCATATATCCCAGGTTGTTTTAATAAATCAGTACTTCTTAAGTTACTTAACATTAAGTAAAAATGACATCCTGGGAGAAGTGCCACCATTATTCTATTTTCTGGCACATCTGTCCCCCACTCCTTAAGCCTAGCCCTCACACCCCGATGTGAGAAGTGTGACTGGTTTTTTTCCATCTAGACTGTAAAGCTGCTCTTTCTTTGGGGCGGGGGGAGAAAGATACAGATGAGGATCTAGGAAGAAAGAGGAGTGGAGAGGAGGGAAGCAAAGTAGAGGAGAAGGAATTATATATAAAAGTAATTTAATATAAATTACTCTGCCTAGTTCTTCATAATCTAGCTCTGTGCTGTCTAATATGGGTAGCTACTAGCCATATGTGCTTATTAAACGGTTGAAATGTGGAAGATGCAACTGAAGAATTTTTACAATTAAATATTGAAAGAATATAAAATATTTTTCCCTTATCTCCTAGATCATTGTTTTGGCAAGACTACATTTCACTAACTGTTGCAAATTTTAGCATTCAAAATTGAGATATAATACAAACCAGATTTCAAAGACTTAGTATAAAAGAAGAATATAAAATGTCGTCTTAGTTTTTATATTGAGTACATGCCAAAATTATATTTTGGATATATTCAGTTACATAAAGTATATTTGTAAAATTAAATTGACTTGCTCATTTTTCCTTTTTAAATGTGGTTTTAGAAATACAAATTTATGTATGTGGCTCACTTTATATTTGACAATTCTGATCTAGCCTCACTATATCCAATTTTATTTTCCATTCCTTCCTTCAGCAGGGAAGTTTCTGAGGGTCAGGAAGGAGAATCTGTGCCTAACTCACTGAACATCGAGGGAGGCACGACTGCCTGGGTCACTGTGAGTTATGGATTCAGAGATTCTCATTAGGGTCTTAAAATAGTTTGCTGCTTTGGCTATTCATAACTGCATTTCCTATTACCCTATAAATACTTTGATCATAAAAGTAATACTAGTAATTATGTGAACTAATTACCATCAAATGTAATAGTGATTATGCATATCATTAAATACTGATGGATTAACTTTCAGTTTTTATTAGACTAAAGCAGTTTACATTCATATACACTGGTAATCAGCCACTCAAATAGCATAGTCATACACTCACAACTTTAGAAATTAAAGTGATCAATTTATGAGAATCCTTCAATGCATGCATTTCTTTGCTAGAATTGTTTTTAACTTTTCAAAAATATCAATAAACACTTGTTGAATCAGTGAGTTTTATAACATATCCAGGAATTAACCAGGTAGAAAATGTTTGTGTGTATGTGAATTGCTTTTTAACATAATAATATTGATAATAACTTAGTTCTCAAAGCAGTTTGCCTTATTCTATAAAAAATTTGAGATGACAATAATCATATAAAATTATGTCAGTACAAGCAGAATAAAAATTATCAGGAAAAAAGAATACCACAAATAGATTATAAACTCAGCACAGTTTCTATAATTAACTTTAAAATTTGCTTTTTAGTTCCCTAGTAGTCAAAGCAAAATAGTATGCAGTATCTTATTATTTGGGAATAGAGGCATACCAGACCCAAAGGAAACAGCTTTTCTTGAAGTGAACAAGAGTGTGATAAATAACTATGTGTTTTATTTTTACAGGAATCGTGGGAAACCAAAATGAGACATAATCAGCTGTGTTGTGAGACACCACCTACTGTCACTGTACATGTAAAATCGGGTTCAAATAGATTGCATCAGCCTAAAAAACCCATTACCCTGAAGCGTCCTATTTTTAAAGATAGTTGGCCAGCATCTGAAAAAAATGCACATAATAGCAACAAGTCTAAACGCCCCAAAGGACCCTGTCTAGTTATACAGCGTCAGGAAATGACTGCTTTCTTTAAATTATTTGGTAGGTTTAAAATATTGTAATAGAGGTAATTATAAAGTACTTAAAAGTGAGAGAATGTAAGTTCTGTTTTATCATTTTCATGATAATCAAAAAGGATGCTATTATATTCTGTGTCAGATTTTCTATCTGAAACCAAATTTGTTTTTGCCTTAGTCTGCTTTGTTTTCTTCCCCAGTGCTAGATTTTTGTTTGTTTTTGTTACTTTTAGAGTAGAAATTCTGACTCATCTAGCTTCTAGACTACTTAATTCAGGGGTCAAATGTAAATTCTGGGCAATTCAAGGTCATAGCATGAGTTTTGTTTGACCTAAAGTAAATACACACAAAGTCTCAGGTGAGCTAACTGACGTGTGTCACCGAGCCTGAGGGGTTTCCCAGGACTCAGTGCTAAAACTGAGCAAACTGGCAAGGTTAGTCAACCTAGAGAAGTTTCAGTATAATCTCTGGGGAATATTATTAAAATTAATTATGCTTTATCATAATGCTCATATAATAAAATTAAATTTTGTTCAGATCTTGAAACAGTGCTGCTTTGCTGATAATCTTAAAAATAGCCAAAAAGAAACTTTGTAGTATTTCTATTGGCCCAAGAAAGAGGAGCTTTTTTTTTTTTTTTGAGGTAAGGTTGTAAGGTAGACAGAATAAAGGGTTGGATAGATAGATTCTGGTACTTATCTGTGGGACTGAATCAAGTAGCTATCACAGACTGGTAGATTGAGGTAACAACCTTCCTTGCTTATAGAGGAAAGGAGATGCATAAAAGAAGAGAGAGTTAGGGACAAGAGTATTTGCCCTTCTGAGAGGACAGAAGTCTAAAAAACAGGGGATGGGGGTTCCCTCTCTATTAAGAGTAGAGCAAAATTATTACCCACAGACTTTTTTGTTATTCATAACTGAATGTGGGAAATAGGGAAGAATACACACCTCTACCATTTTAGGTAATTTAAGAAATAGAAATGGAATTAACAAGGCAGAGATTATTCTCAGAAAATTGATACATATTGGAACTTTCCATTTGACTACACTGATAATATTTCTAGGATATAACAATATATGTTTTGATCAGAATTGTTACCTTTTATAAGGTAATAACATCTGATAAAAGTGGTTGATTATACGTTTTAATATTTTGTAGATAATTTAAATGAAACAAATCCCAGTAATCTTGTAGAGTAAAATTAGTTTATCTTGTTCTTTATATAGGAATCAGTGTTTCGTAAAAGAACATCATGATGCTGATTTATACAGTAGGGATTGTGATGTCTCTGTACTCTTTAGATTTAGCCAAACAGTTAGAATTTCAGCTTTATAAATGTCGTCTTAGACCAGTTAGTCATATCAGAAAATGCAGCGTGACTTCATATCCCATTTAAGATAATGTGCCAACCAACAGAAAAGAGAATGAACAGACTACCTCATGATTAAATACCCATTAATTTAATATTGATGTAAACTCTTTTAAGCTTAAGATAACAAAAATAAAATTGGAGGTTTTCTTTTAAAGTTTGAAATTTTAATTTTATAAAATTTCAAACATGCGGTAGTACATTTAAAATTATAATAGAGACAATAGAACAAAGACCATCTGTGTACCTACCATCCAGCTAAAACAGTCATTAACTCATGGCCATTCTTCTTTCTTCTCATTTCTCTCCCTAAAACTGGATTATTTAGAAGCAAAGCCCAGACAGCCTAACATTTTATCCGTAAATATTTAAAGTCATACTTCTAAAAAGTGAGATCTTTCTAAACATAATCAATGTCACTAATACCTTTAAAAATTAACAGTAATGCTTTAATATCAAATATCCAGTTCATGTGGACTTCTAAAGTTTAAATTTTAGTTTTAAGTGCCTTATCAGTAATTAAAGTTGTTAGACAGCAGGGTGCAGTGCCTTTGAAGTAATTAACCAGGAATAGTGTATCTTAACAAACTAGTATCGAGTCCTCTACTGAAAGTTACCTTGAAAAACTTGGAATCACCTTTGTGGTCAAACCTGTGAAGGTAGGATGAATAGCTGTCTTATGAGAGGGAGTCTAGTATTTGTATTGTAACTTGTTTTTAACTTAAACAGGCAGAACCTGGCATGGGTCCTAGTAACAGGCTAGACATGTCTTCCTAATAATACATTTAAAACACTTTACCCAGTGAAAATAGAGCCATGTGATTCTAATTTCTGGTTAGAAGTTATTTTTTTAAATTATTTTGAGTATTTTGAGTATGGATGCCTACAACTAACTCAGAGAGTTGAGGGGGGAAAAATTGCATATACACATACATCAAGCCAGTGTGGCAACAGAGTAACAGTTGATGAATCTTAGTAAAGGATGTATGGTTATTCACTTGATTATTATTTCAGCTTCTTTATATGTTTGAATAATAGAAAAAAAAATGGGTTTGGGGTTCAAAAGATATTGGCAAGAATAAAATTTAGGAGTTGATTCCAATTATGACTTAATCATAAGTGATCCAGAACTATTTCTCACTGTTCATATGGATTAAAGGAAGTCAAAAAATAAGGACTCAAATAGGTGTTTCTGTAATAAGGATAAATAATGCTTTATTGTTTTAGCATAGAAAGACAGCTAGTTTAAAGCAGTTTTACTTATGAAAGCAAAACATTAATTTTAACTTTTAACTTTTTTCTCTATAGTATCTTTTGGCTATGACCTTTGTTTATTTCAAGAGAGCTAAATTTACTGTAAATGAGCATACCAGGATAAATTTCTTTATTGCTCTGTAAGTATGCATTCTACTAAGTGATATTTATGGTAGTTATTTATAAGTCGTGTCTGACTCTTTGTGACCCCATGGACTATACAGTCCATGGAATTCTCCAGACCAGAATACTGGAGTGGGTAGCCTTTCCCTTCTCCAAGGGATATTCCCAACCCAGGGATGGAACCCAGGTCTCCCACATTGTGGGTGGTTTCCTTATCAGCTGAGCCACCAGGGAAGCCCAAGAATACTGGAGTGGGTAACCTTTCCCTTCTCCAGAGGATCTTCCTGACCCAGGAATTGAACCAGGGTCTCCTGCATTGCAGGCAGATTCTTTACCAACTGAGTTATCAGGGAAGTGCAATATATACAATACCTTATTTAAAATAGAGGCTTTTTAAACCCTGGTATATATTTTGAATAGGCCTTCCTGTTTAAAGGCTGTATGGTTTTTTTTACTTTAATAGGATATTCTTATGTTCTTTTCATTGATCTTATGCCTAAGATTTATTTTTTAATATTCCACTTGAGTTTGTATTGTACCTTTCACATTGTCATACTTTACATAGTGTTCCATATAAATTATCCCAAAAATTCCCTCTTTTGGACTTAGAGACTTGTTAAAAGCCAGAATATCCTCTTTGAAATTTAATATTTAGTAAAAATCATTATAACTATTGCCCTTTTAAGTTGAACAGTTTGTGGGAAATACTGTAGACAATCTCAGTATCAAAAGCCCAGTACCTGGATACAATGCTACAGTTTGAAATATATGAATATAATTTTAAGTACCTAACTAAGGAGCTACATATAAACATATTGAAGTTAAATATCACAGCAACTATTAGCAATGAAGAATTTAAACTCTGCTCAATTCAGAATGTAATTCAAGAAATAGGACTAGAGGAAATTGATCTTTGCATGTTTTCAGGAGATACATTTCCCCATGCATAGGAAAAAATGAACTCAGTATAAAATTTGATGATGATTGCTAAATTGGAGGAACATAATAGTATTTGCTAATTTGAGTATTATGTGCGAGGCACCAGAATAAATGTTTTCCATAAACTCATTTAATTTTCCTATGAGATATATTTTTAAATTATCTCCATTTTACAGATAGGAAAAATGAAACTTAGGAAAATTAAGTGCTTTCCAAGATCACAAAAGTTAGTAAGCAGTGGAACTGGGGCACAGATTTAGTTGTGATTTGCCAATGGCCAAATCCAGCCATTTGACACTAAGGTGTATTGCTGTTAATGTGTCTTTTAGTATTATATCTGTATATTGATGCAATATATATTTTATAGTTTTTTTCTCACCTGAAAATTGAAAATAAGCCAAAATAAACTTTATAAAGTCGAACCACATGCCCAAAATTGGATTTGACCAGCTTTGTAAAATATTACCAGCAAAGCACTTTGTTAGCTTACACTGTGTAGTAGCATGTCAGGTTTTATAGCATGTTGTATTATAAGCTTCATATTAAAAGTAACATGAATCATAATTTCCATTTTTATATCTAATCGTACTTTTGATATAACCCCACTCAATGTGAAGTGAAGTGATAGTCGCTCAGTTGTGTCCGACTCTGCAGTCCCATGGACTGTAGCCCACCAGACTTCTCTGTCCATGGAATTTTCCAGGCAAGAATACTGGAGTGGGTTGCCATTCCCTTCTCAGGGGATCTTCCTGACCCAGAGATCAAACCTGGGTCTCCTGCATTACAGGCAGGTTCTTTACAATCTGAGCCACAGGGGAAGCCCACCCAACTCAATAGTTCTCATTAAATATTTTCTCAGCCACAGTTCTATTTCAAGTTATTTTCTATATATTCTTTTAACACTCTGAACTTCTACTGTTATTTTTCTATATTCTTTTTTAGTTATGTATTTTTTTTCATGTTGCCTTTTCTACTTGACTATAAACTCCTTACAGGCAAGGAACATGTACCTTACTTTTTTTGCATACTTCAATGGCTAACATAGAATTTCTTAATTCTTTATTTGAATAAACATAATTAACCCTATGCAAAATAAATAGACTCTGCTCCAAGAAAAATCTATTTCAAATTAGAAGACAACTTAGATGTGTAAGATACAGACATTTCATTGCATGGAGCCTGAAAAATTGTTAATGTAGAATGGAATCATAATGTGGTCCTAATACATTATTGAAAAGTGAAAGTGAAGTTGCTCAGTCGTGTCCAACTCTTTGTGACCCCATGGACTGTAGCCTACCAGGTTTCTCTGTACCATAGTGCATTATCAGTTCAGTTTAGTTTAGTTGCTCAGAAGTGTCCAACTCTTTGTAACCCCATAGACTTCAGCACGCCAGGCTTCTCTGTCTATCACCAACTCCTGGAGCTTGCTCAGAATCATGTCCATCGAGTCGGTGATGCCATTCAACCATTTCATCCTCTGTCGACCCCTTCTCCTGCCCTCAATCTTTTCCAGCATCAGGGTCTTTTCCAGTGAGTCAGTTCTTCGCATCAGGTGACCAAAGTATTGGAGTTTCAGTTTCAGCATCAGTCCTTCCAGTGAATATTCAGGACTGATTTCCTTTAGGATTGACTAGTTGGATCTCCCTGCTGTCCAAGGGACTCTCAGGAGTCTTCTCCAACACCATAGTTGAAAAGCATCAATTCTTCGGTGCTCAGCTTTCTTCATAGTCCAACTCACATCCATATGTGACTACTGGAAAAACCATAGCTTTGACTAGACGGACCTTTGTAAAGAAATGTCTCTGCTTTTTAATATGCTGTCTAGGTTTGGCGTAGCTTTTCTTCCAAGGAGCAAGCATCTTTTAATCTCATGGCTGCAGTCACCATCTGCAGTGATTTTGGAGCCCCCCAAAATAAAGTCTGTCACTGTTTCCATTGTTTCCCCATCTATTTGCCATGAAGTGATGGGACTGGATGCCATGATTTTAGTTTTTTGAATGTTGAGTTTTAAGCCAGCTTTTTCACTCTCCTCTTTCACTTTCAAAGAGATTCTTTAGTTCTTTGCTTTCTGCCATAAGAGTGGTGTCATCTGCGTATCTGAGGTTATTGATATCTCTCCCAGCTTGTTTTCATCCAGCTTGGCATTTCGCAGGATGTACACTGCATATAAGTTAAATAAGCAGGGTGAACAATATAGAGCCTGATGTATTCCTTTTCCCAATTTGGAACCAGTCCGTTGTCCCATGTCCAGTTCTAACTTGCTACGTGACCTGCATACATATTTCTCAGGAGGCAGGTAAGGTGGTCTGGTGTTCCCATCTCTTTAAGAATTTTCCAGTTTGTTGTGTTCCACAGTCAAAGGCTTTGGCATAGATGTTTTTCTGGAACTCTCTTGATTTTTCTATGATTAACGGATGTTGGCAATTTGATCTCTGGTTCCTCTCCCTTTTCTAAATCCAGCTTGAACATCTGCAAGTTCAAGATTCACATACTGTTGAAGCCTGGCTTGGAAAATTTTGAGCATTGCTGTGCTAGCATGTGAGATGAGTGCAATTGTGCAGTAGTTTGAACATTCTTTGGCATTGCCTTTTTTGGGGATTGGAATGAAAACTGACTTTTTCCAGTCCTGTGGCCACTGCTGAGTTTTCCAAATTTGCTGGTATACTGAGTGTAGCACTCAATATGTGCATGATAGATTTTTCATAATCAGCAAGCATGAAAGGGGCCAACCTCTTCCAACTCTATCTACAGTTTACTAACAATTATTAGGGATACTAAAGTGAGAAATTACTTGATGTAATTTCACAAAGGACACAATTTGACTCGAATACCTGAGTGAGTTTAACAATGAGGTGCTTTATGATATTAATAATACAAATAATGTTAAAATATATAATTATTTTAAGGGAGAATAAAAATATATATGTACTCATATTAATGTAACTAAATATGAATGGGTACTTTTCAGTGGTGCCAATGGTAAAGAACCTGCCTGCCAGTGCAGGAGATGCAAGAGACATGGGTTCGATCCCTGGGTCAGGAAGATCCCCTGGAGGAGGGCATGGCAATCCACTCCAGTATTCTTACCTGGAAAATCCCATGGACAGAGGGGCCTGGTGGGCTACAGTCCATGGAGTCACAAAGAGTCAGACACAGCTGAGACACACATACACACACACACAAATATGAATATGTGCATGGTTAAAAAGACTACATAGGAGTGTATACAATTAAAAGTAAGTCTTCTTGTATCTCAAAATCTTGATCTCCCTCCTCAAGGATAATTAACAGTTTCATATGTATCTGTCTAGAAATAATTTTCTATATATGAACCAGTGTGTATGTTACATGAATAGAAATGTACTCACACTTCTGTGTGTGCTTTAAAAATTTTTTTAACATGAAATGTCTACAGAAGAGTGATTGGAGTGTATATGTATGTGTGTGTGAAAGAAACAAACATTCATGTACCCCTGACTTAAGAATAGAACATTACCAGAATTTTAGAAGCTCACAGCACACAGTTTCCCAATTAGAGCCTCTTCCTTCCACAAGTAATCATTTTTTTGCTTTCCTTTATTCTATGTATATACCTCTAAATAATATATTATTTGGTTATTCCTATTTTGGGGCTGTACAATAAAAATTATATGTACGTGTCTTCTGTAAATTCCTTCATTTGCTTTATATTATTCTGAGACTAATTTCTATTGATATGTGTAGCTGTAGTTCACTTTCACTATAGAAAAAAATACTCTTGTTTCTTGCATTTTTTCCCACCATCTTGTTGTGTACTTTGTAAATATTCCATTTTTTTTCTGTTTCTTCTTTCCCCTCCACTTTTATCTTTTTTTTAATTGAGATTTTAAAAATTTTACCTTTGACACCTTTTTTCCTCTACTTCTTTGGAAATCTTACATTCTACACCTATTCTTTCAGCAATTACCCTAGTTATTTTTAATTACAAGACCCAACTTCTGTTCTCTTATCTTACAATTCCATTAGTTCTACATGATGCTCTCTAAAAAGTTAGATATTATTATTATTGTTTTATAAATTCAACATTTGTTTAGATTTGCCCACATATTTATATATCTTTCATTACTGTTACTTCTTGCATCTCACACCTTCCACTTGGGATCATTTGCCNAATGGAATAAAAATGGGAGAGATGTGTATAAGAGACAGTTTATCTTTTTTTTAATTGAGATTTTAAAAATTTTACCTTTGACACCTTTTTTCCTCTACTTCTTTGGAAATCTTACATTCTACACCTATTCTTTCAGCAATTACCCTAGTTATTTTTAATTACAAGACCCAACTTCTGTTCTCTTATCTTACAATTCCATTAGTTCTACATGATGCTCTCTAAAAAGTTAGATATTATTATTATTGTTTTATAAATTCAACATTTGTTTAGATTTGCCCACATATTTATATATCTTTCATTACTGTTACTTCTTGCATCTCACACCTTCCACTTGGGATCATTTGCCTACCTTTCTGTTTGCTTTTAAGACCCCCTTTTATTGGGTGTTTGTCTATTAATTCCAGTATCTTCACAGCCTGTTTCTGTTTATTTTGCCTTGTTCCCTTATATGTTTTGTAAATCCTTTTATTACAAGTTGCCTTTTTTTTTTTTCTTAGAAAATCATCTATGGAGCTTGCATTGTTTCCAGTGAGAAATCTGCTTCATCCTTATCTCTATTCCTGTATAATTTAATGTGTCTATTTTTTTCTCTGACTGCTTTTAAGATTTTCTCTATATCACTGGCCCTAATCAGAGAAAGCAATGGCACCCCACTCCAGTACTCTTGCCTAGAAAATACCATGGAAGGAGGAACCTGGTGGGCTGCAGTCCATGGGGTCGCTAAGAGTCAGACACAACTGAGCGACTTCACTTTCACTTTTCACTTTCACACATTGGAGAAGGAAATGGCAACCCACTCCAGTATTCTTGCCTGGAGAATCCCAGGGACAGGGGAGCCTGGTGGGCTGCTGTCTATGGGGTCGCATAGAGTTGGACACGACTGAAGCAACTTAGCAGCAGTAGCAGCAAGCAATTAATTATGATATGTTCTGGTGTAATTTTCTATATGTTTTGTGCTTTGGAGTTTATTCAGCTTCTTTGTGGGTTTATAGATTTAATCAAATTTCAAAATTTTTCAGTAATTATTTCTTCAGGTGTTTTTTCTGTCCACCCACCACTCTTTAGGGATTCCAATTTCACCTTTATTAAGCTACTTGAAGTTGTCTCACAGCTTATTGATGTTCTTCATTATTTTTGTTTCGTTTTCTCATTGTGTTTCTTTTGGATAGTTTATATTGCTATGTCTTCAGTGCACAAATCTTTCCTTCCATGACATTTAATCTGCTGTTACCCTCACTCAGTGTAATTTTCACTATACACAAAGTTTTCATCTCTAGAAATATACTTTCAGTGTGTCTACTTGCCTTTTTGAACATCTGGAATAATTGTAACTGTTTTAGTGTCTTTGTCTATTACTTCTACCATATATCAGTCAGTTTTGATTGGCTAATGATTCTCCTCCTTATCTGTCCTATTTTCCTACTTTTGTGCATGCCTAATCCCCCTCAGGTATTTGAATGTAGAGAAAGACCATAAGAAAAGGTTAGAGGGAACACAGTGCCTAACATTTGCCCGTGGTTCAAATAGTGCCTGTTCGCACCAGCCAGACTGAAAAAACTTCCAGTTCACACTGAATAATTCAGTACTGAGTAGGGTACTTGGAAACATCTTGCCCTAGTAGGGAGTCATTAGCCCCAGACTGAGCATTGCTCCAGATCCATCTAACAAATCAAGACTTGAAAAGATCAGACTGTTTCAATAACTGCATGCTAGAGCAAAGCTCAAAATTTATAGGAATATAAAAATATCCAGAACTCAACAATGTAAAATTCATTGTAGCTCTAATTTTTATATACATTTCTTTAATCATTCATAAGGCTTGAACATCTGTTACTGTGTTTATAAACAAGCTGGATTTTTTGTATGTGCGTAAACTCTTCCTGTCCTTTACCCATTTCTTTTTTGAGTTGTTGGTCTTCTCTTTTAGGTATCTCGCTAATACAGTTGAAGAAGATGAAGAAGAATCCAAATATGAAATTTTTCCATGGGCTTTAGGGAAAAACTGGAGAAAATTATTCCCTGACTTCTTAAAGTTAAGGGACCAACTCTGGGATAGAATTGACTATAGGGCTATTGTAAGCAGGCGATGCTGTGAGGAGGTAAGATTTTTAAATGCTTTATATATATAATCTCTGTCTTCTCTTTATGTAATTTTCCCTGTCTTGTTTTTTAATGTGCTTCTAATGCTTCATTTTTTGTAAATGAAGGGTGAACAGCATGCTAACCTTGATGATTACCATGAATACAACTTGTATATTAAAATGTTGATATTTTAAATATATAGCACAATAATTTAAAAGTGTCATTTCTTTTTTACTGAACAGCCTACTTCCATAGAAAGTATTTTTATTTTAGTGTATTTCTCTTCTTTAAAGGATCACCAGTATATTAGGAAGAAATAGTGTGCACATTCCAAAGTACCTCAGGGTAATAACATTGGAGCTGAATAATAATTTCTATTAAATAATTTCCACTAAAGTATCAAAATTTCACATTCACAAGGTTGAAATATAAATAGTGTGGTATTAAAATTTAATAAGCTTAAAAACCATACCTCTGTTCATATAGCATACATAAAGTAAGTTTCCTTGATGACAGATTCTATTAATGTAAAGCAGAAAGACACTAAATTAAAAGATTAGTTATTTTATCTGATGTTCTGGTTTTCAGTAAAGAAAGTTAATATTTCAAACTAAAAATATTGGAGTAGAAAATTAATGGAAGGCAGTAACTAGTTCATGTAATTAAGTTAATTAATATAAGCCAGAACTAGTTCAGAAAAGTTTGGGCAGATAATGCTGTAATTAAATGAAGTCATATCTAGTTTAATGACTACAGGCCAGAGAAGCCAGTTAATGGATTAGTGTCTAACCTGAGGGAAGACTTTAGAGGTGTGTCACAGAACTCTGTCCAGAACTAATCTTGTTAATTATATTTATTAATGAGATGAAGTTACAGAAGTTAAACATGGTTTTGGATTAAATTAGAATTGTTGAATATTGGGAGAAATGCAAAGATTCAGAAATAACTTAGAAGACTGTACAGCACATGATTATATTCAGTAGAAAAATATGAAAGGATGAGTATGTATGACTACCTCCCTTGGATTAGTGGATCTTCATTAATAAATGTAAAGGACTCATTCCAATTACAGGGCACTGAAAAATTCCTATCTTGTTACTTTTTGTCACTGCTTCCCCAGGTCAGGAGTGGGTAATTTGTGCACCTGTTGCCATCCTTGGTATGATAGTACCCTTATTTGAGCACTCTGATTTTATCAAAGTAAATGCTTCAAGCTCCATGGAACACTCAGCCAAGTGCATGGAGGAGGCATTGAAGGCAAGAGGTCAGGATAGGCAATGCTTCCTCACGGTAGACTGCCCACCACTCCTAAAATACAATGACTCACATTTTAACTGCAACAGTTTTATTCTGTTGGAGCTGGAATTACCTTGGTTGCTGGCACCAGACTGTTAGAGAATGATATGGCTTATAAAAGACTACAATGTTTTAGACACCTGAAAAGTCAGTTGTTGTAATGACTTTTTCACTGACTTTTTCACTCATTTCACTGACACTGAAAATGTCAGTGGGATTTACAGAAAAGTTCAGTCTCTCAAGGCTTCAGCACTGAGAACTAACAGAGTTCTCCCCTAATTCCAGATTGGCATATCTAATTTCCTACTTCATATTTCATTATCTAGTAGATAGCTCAGACTAAACATGCTGAAAATTGAGTTTTTGATTCTCCCACACAGACCTCCACACTTGCTCCTCCTACAATCTTGCACATGTCAATAAACAGTAACTTCATCATTCTAGTTGTTGGCCAAAAACTGTCACCCTAGGGTTTTTTTTTTTTTTTTTCAGATCTATACCTTAAAGAAATATCCAGCATCCCATCATTTCTCCTCTTCTCTGCCACTAAACCCTACTTTGTCATCTCTTGCCTCAACTATTTCCATAACTTTCCAAATAGACTCCCTCACAGTCTTTCTCTCCTATAGTTTATTCTTCATAGCAGCCAGAGTAAATCTTTTAGGAAATCAAATCATGTTTCCTCTACTCAAAAACCTTCAGAGGTTTCTCATCTCACAGAGTAAAAGTCAACATCCTTATCTTGCTCCACATGGTCTGCCAGCTCTCCTGCCTTATTTCGTTGACTTTATCTCCCAGCTTTGTTCATTTCACTTCAACCACACTGGACTTCTAGCTATTCCTCAGATTCATCAAGGACGCTCCCACCTTGGAGTCTTTGCACTTGCCATTCCTATTATCTGGAATGCTTTCCCCTAGGTATTAGTTAGTATGCTTCACTTCCCACTTCATGCAGAACTCTGCCAAGTGTCACTTCAGAGAAATCATTCCTTACCACCCTATATTGCATAGTGTCTCCCTCAATGGAATAAAAATGGGAGTCCAGAAATTTATGTTCAATTGACTTTTGGCAAGGGTACCAAGAAAACTCAGTGGGGCAAGAATAATCTTTTCAACAAATTGTGCTGAAGCAACTGGATGTCCACATGCAAAAGAAAGCACCTGGACCCCTGCTTCATATTATATATAAAAACTAACTCAAATGGATCAAAGACCTATTTTTAAGAGCTAAAAACTATAAAATTCTTAAAACATAGGTGTTAAATCTTCATGACCTTGGATTAGGTTTCTTAGATGTAATAACCAGAAGCACAAGCAAGAATAGAAAATACAGATTAAAAAATGAACATCATCAAAATTTTAAAATTTTGTTCTTCAAAGGGCACCATTAAGAAAGTGAAGAGACAGCCCAGAAACTGGAAGAAAATCTTTGCAAATCATCTATCTTATAAGGTGCTTGTATCTAAAATATATAAACAGCTCTTAAAACTCAGAAGTAAAGAGACAACCCAATTTTCTAAAGGGCAAAGGATCTGAATACACATTTCTTCAAAAAAGATATTCAGATGGGAAAAAAGCACTTGAATAGATGCTCAACAGCCATCAGAAAAATGTAAAATCAAAATCAAGGAGATATTTCTTTACATGCATGAGGAAGGCTACAATTAAAAAAAAAAAAGACTGATAATAACATATTGACAAGGATGTGGAGACATTGGAACTTTCACTTCTGGTGGGAGTGTAAAATCATTTAGTTGCTTTGGAAAACAGTCTGGCACTTCCTCAAAAAGCTAAACAGAGACCATATGACCCAGCACTTCCATTCTTAGTTTTATACTCTAAAGAAATGAGAATTATGTTCACACAAAAACTTGAACATGGGGCTTTCCTGGTGGTCCAGTGGTTAAGAATCCACCTTACAATGTAAGGAATCCCAGTTTGATCCCTGGTCCAGGAAGATCCCACATGCCATGGAGCAACTAAGCTCGTGTGCCGCAACTACTGAGCTTGCACTCTGCGCCCAGGAACAGCAACTACTGAAGCCCACATGCCCTTAGAACCTGTGCACTGCAACAAGAGAAGCCACCACAATGAGAAGCCCATGCTCCACAACTAGAGAGTAGCCCCTGCTCGCTGCAACTAGAGAACGTATAGAAATGAAGACTCAGCACAGCCAAAAATAAATAGTATATTTTGAAAAATTCTAAGGAATGTTTATAGCAAGCGGCCTTATTCATAATAGTCAATAGTTGTAAAAACAACTGAAATGTCCAGCAGCTATTCGAATGGATAGACAAAATATCAATACAGTGATATATTACTTGGCAATTAAAAGCAATAAAATATTGATACATGCTACAAAGTGGATGAATGCTGAAAACCTTGTGCAAATGAAAGAAGCCAGTCCTCAGCCACGTAGTTCATTTACATCAGCTGTGAAGAATACATAAATCCAAAATCATAGAAAGTGGTTGCCTGAGGCTGAAGGGAGGGAGGAATGGAGTGTGACTACCTTCTCTATGAAGTGATGAAAATGTACTAAAATTGACTGTGGTAATCATTGTGCTACCCTGAAGATATCAAAAGCCATTGAATTCTGTACTTTAAACCAGTGAATTGTATGATATCTGAGTTATATCTCAATAAAGCTGGTAAAATAGCAAGTAGTATGTCCCTCTATTACTCTCCTGGTTTTCCTCACAACACTTAGCCATTGTATAACACTCTATTTTACTTACTTACCTTGCTGATGTCTATTCCCCCTGCTACTGCTACTGCTAAGTCACTTCAGTCGTGTCCGACTCTGTGCGACCCCATAGACGGCAGCCCACCAGGCTCCCCCGTCTCTGGGATTCTCCAAGCAAGAACACTGGAGTGGGTTGCCATTTCCTTCTCCCCCTACTAGAATATAAATTCCAAGAAGGTCTTTTTTTTTTTTTTTGGCTGCATTGTACAGGTTGCAGGATCTTAGTTCCCTCAACCAGGGATCGAACCTGAGCCCTCCTGAGCCCTCGGCAGTGAAAGTGTTGTGTCCTAATCACTGGACTGCCAGGGAAGTCCCCAAGAGGGTCTTTATTCTGTGCTTATTACGTGTACAGTATCTAGAACAGTGCCTGACTTGTAGTAGGTACTCATTAAATACAACTGACTGACACAATGGAACTTGAAGCTTCCATTTCTTTTTCATACTTTCTTATCAATGCAAACCAACAAAGACCTCTACTGTATAACAAGGAAACTACATTCAGTATCTTGTAATAATCAATAATGGAAGATAATCTGAGAAAGTATACAACTGCATCTCTTTGCTGTACACCTGAAACATTGTGAATCAACTGTACTTCAATAAAAAACATTAAAAATAAACAAGACTATGAAACAGTTCTTTACTGAGTAGCCTTAACACTGACCCTTATCCAGATATATAATTTTTGGGGGGAGTGGGGGTGGGAATACATGCTAAGAAATTTAGTTAAGTGTTCTATACATTTGTTATTAAGAGCCCAGTACTGGCACACTGCCAACCCATTTTTTAGTCACATATCCGAAAATAAACACAAGTTACAATACTAGCTACAAACTGACTTACAATAATTATACTATACATTTGCATTGTGCTTTACAAATTTATATTTTCATATAAATTAGCTTCTTATCCTCACAAAAGTACTTTTGAGGATTGTAGCATTCTCATTTTATAACTGATGAAACTGAGGACCACGGAGGTTGAAATTTACTCAAGATCATACATAGTTAAATGGCAGAACCAGAGCTTAACTTCACATCTGATGGTTTACCAATGTTCCGTGTTCTCTGACATCTGTCATTTCATTAAGTGATGTTTAAAGTTTGGTAGTAGATATAAGATCCACAATGAAAGTAATGTTAATACTTTCTGAGCACTGGTCTCAGTACTGCACATGTATTAACTCTCCCAATTCTTACAGCTAACTAGGTAATCCAGATAAAGAAACAGGCACAGAGAGACTAAATGACTTCTCCAAGGTCACACAATTAGAAAAGCAGCACACCAGTATTCAAACCTAGGCAGTCTAACTCGATAGTCATTGCTTTTAACACCTTATATTATACTGCCACTTGAGATTGCAGAGAAGTAGAATGTATAGAGAGAAAAACAGCCAAATATTAAATTTTAAAAAATCACTAAAGCTCACCTTCATCCCCCACCAAGAAATCACTAAAAATAACAGAAGAGTGAGATGAAGTAAAAAAATAAAAAACTAGGATAATGTTTCTGATAGGTCAAGTGCTACCAGTGCTTCAGAGAAGTCACTTTCATAGAATTGTAGAATTTGATAACTCTAAGTGACCTATTTCCTTATGTATAAAAGGCCTTGTGGCTCAGTTAATGCAATTTACCTAAGATCATAGGAACTAAATAAAATTAAGACCAAAATCTTGCTTTTTTGACTGTGGTACAGTTTTCTTTTTAATTCACTGTTATCACTGTAACATTCTAATGTGTGTGCAAAATATATGTAGACCTCATGTATATTTAAAAGAGTGTGCACTTGCCTGCACTTCTCTGGGTTAGCATGTGGAGAGACTATGATGCCTAGTTTATTGCAGAAAGAGCAATATCAGATCTTCTATATTGTGCCCTTTGCTTCAGAGTTCCCTTTACTTCATAGTTCCCTCTGCTCTCTTCATTAGACTTTGCTGTAGGGTTCCTACAAAAGTTATATTGTTGAAGGCTAGTAATGTCAGTGGCCTCTTAATTTCTTGTTTTCATCTGTCATTAAGAAATAGTTAATGACTGTGTACTGTTGTAGAGAAGGGAACTGGCTACCCACTCCAATATTCTGGCCTGGAGAATTCCATGGACTCTATAGTCTGTAGGATCACAAAGAGTTGGACACAACTGAGCAACTTTCACAGTTGTGGAGAGGGCATTTGAGAGAGAGATGTACAAGAAGCTATTCCTGTCGGGAAGGGGTTACATGCATAAAAAGATATACCTGAGTACTAACATTTATATGCTGAGTCCTAATATAGGATTAACAATAAAACAAAATTTGAAACCTGGAGTTTCTAGAAAGGTGAGATTTATGCCAGGCATTGAAGGAAAAGCAATGCTAAGACAAATAAAGGGAAAGGCCATTCCAGATATGGGAAATAGAGAAATACTGAGGAAAAATTATAGACAAATTTGAAAGGAATAAGGAAAATTGACATTTTACTTCCTCACCTTGTGTATTTCTTAAACAAATTTTACATTGTCATAGAAATATATATGTTTACAGTTAACATCTTTATTTACTTCTGCCTTTTAAAAGATACATAACTTTAATTACATGTCTTTGGTTGAAAACTTTTCTCAAGGATTTAAGAAGTAGATTATAAAATAAATCCAATCCTAAAGTACACTTTAAAAATTAGCATAGCTACATGGAACTCTGCTCAAGTTATATGGCACTGTGGATCGAAGGGGAGTTTGGGGGAGAATGGATACACATATATGCATGGCTGAGTCCCTTTGCTATTCACCTAAAACTATCACATTGTTAACTGGCTATACCCTAATACAAAATAAAATTTAAAATTAAAAGAAACGATCATAAAGTTAGCATAGCTAATATTCTTTATTCATTGCCTTGAATGAGACAATAACTGCAATAACCCTATTTTCTGAGGGATTTGGCTTTAACTGGGACTGGGGGTGTGGGGGTGCGGTTAAGGTTTTCAATCTTAACAACAAAAGCTTCTTTCCAAAAAAATTTTATATGATCTCCCAAATTGAGGTTCTCCAAGCTGCTCTGTCTTCCCTTAGCCCCTCCTGGGATCTCCAGTGTTGTCTGTGAAACCAAGGGCTCCTCAAACCAGTCTGAAAAATCACTTGACTAGGCAATTAATAAAGCACTGTCTATCTTTTTGAATTATAGTTTTGTCCAGAAACTTAAATATTTTTTAAAAGCACTGCCTAGCTCTCGAATTCTACAATTCTAATTTACCTTGGGTCATTGATAACTGCAACTAAACATTTTTTTTTTGTTTAGAAATAACATTCTATCTAACATTCTGTTTTGAAGTTTTAGACACCATGAGGTCAGCAGGTAGGTACATTTCCCTAGCTTGTCTTCTTAAATGGCTATCATATGCTTTCATTGGCCAGATGTTTACTGTATGATAAGGATTTTATACATATTTAACCTTCAGGACAATCCTATGAGGCAGATAGTATCCCCAGTTTTAGATATGAAGAAATTGAGGCTCCTAAAGGTTAAGTAACTAGCATCATACAACTAGCAAGTGGCAGAGCCAGGATAAGAAACTAAGTCTATCCCGACTCTAAAGGCAGTACCTTATCTAACACACCTTAAAGAACAGTGTCTGGCATGTAGTGCAGGATCTTCAGTACTTTCTAAATAATTCCTCATCTAATACTTGCAACAACCTGAAAATAGTATTATTCTCTCTATACTACAGACAAGAAACAGGTACAGAGAGGTTAAGCAACTTACTTGTGTTCTCATTTACCATATCTCTTGCTATTGCAAACATGCTAAGATAAACATACGTAGGTGGAAACCTCAATTAAAAATAGTCTCAATACATTCCAAAGTTAAGAATGATGTATTATTTGGGGGGCATTATCTTTCCCAAACCTAGAATATCTGAGCAAAACCTGGAAAGTTGCTTCAGTTCTATTTCCTGTTAGAAATAATTTAAATATTTTACCAATCGTTATCTTAAGGATCCAAGCAATGAATCACTTTATAGGTAATACTGCCCTATCTGCAGATGCTTTTTTTAAAACATTTTTTTAGATCTAGTTTTAGAGATAGCATTTCTTAAGTTATAATTTTTGTTCTTTAACTAAATTTTAAAATCTTATTAAAAATTCTAAAAGAAAGCTTTCCACTATAGGTTATGGCCATTGCTCCAACCCATTATATATGGCAACGAGAACGCTCTGTGCATCACAGTGGAGCTGTTAGAAACTACAACAGAGATGAAGTTCAACTGCCCCGGGGACCTAGTGCCACACCGGTAGATTGTTCACTATGTGGTAAAAAAGGAAGATATGTTAGGCTGGGATTGTCTTCATCATCATCTTCATCCAGTGATACACTAGAGGTGGTGGAGAAATATTCTCAGGAATCACACAACTCGTTCTCAATGGACAAAATAGTTGATACTTCTCAAGCTTATAGCTATTCTCAAGGTATGATTTAGCAATATGGCAGATCTATGCACCTTAGTAATGAATCGAAGTTATCTATTGACCTGTATGTAGTCCTTGTAGGCAGCGGTACGTAATAATTTTATACTATAACTATGAGTTAAATTAGTATTGAAAAATTTCCCCTTTTCAGTTGCTACTTTTTGTTTTGGTATCTGTTTTGTGGTAGCTTACCTAAACTAAGAGATTTTTAACGTGACTTTTGTTAATAGCCTGAACCATTTTCTTTCAAGTGTTTATTTTATTCAAAGCAAGTTTTAAGAAGAAAATAAATTTACTTCTAATCTCACCATCCAGCTTTATCAGTGAGTAACTTTGGTTTCTTTTACACACTTTTAAATACTAAAAAGTAACATGTAACATTGTATTAGTTTTAGGTGGGCGACATAATGATTTAATAGATGTTGCAAAATAATTAGCACAATTTTAGTTAACATCCATCACCACACATAGTTTGTTTTTTTTTTCTTGGTATTTTTAATTTTAGGATTTTCTTCAGTCGCTCAGTCTTAGCAACTCTCAAATATAGGATCTTGTCAACATAGTCACTGTGATGTACATTATATCCCCAGAACTTATCTTATTAATCAGTCAGTTCAATCACTCAGTCGTGTCCGACTCTTTGCGACCGCATGGACTGCAGCACATCAGGCCTTCCTATCAATCACCAATTCCCAGAGCTTACTCAAACTCATGTCCATTGAGTCGATGATGCCATCCAACCATCTGAACCTATGTCGACCCCTTCTCCTCCTGCCCTCAATCTTTCCCAGCATCAGGGTCTTTTCGAATGAGTCAGTTCTTTGCATCAAGGGCCAAAGTACTGGAGTTTCAGCTTCAATATCAGTCCTTCCAATGAATATTCAGGACTG
>SJYT01001520.1:100041-141261 GCA_006410635.1 Cephalophus harveyi | reverse complement strand
GTAGGTCTTCATAGAACTGGTCAACTTTAGCTTCCTCAGCATCAATGGTTGGGGCATAGACTTGGATTACTATGATATTGAATGGTTTGCCTTGGAAATGAACTGAGATCATTCAGTCATTTTTAAGACTGCACCTAAGTACCTGTCTCTTATACACATCTAGATGTGTATAAGAGACAGATTCATCCCTCACATAGTTACCATTTTGTGTGTATGTGTGGTAAGAACAACTGACATCTACTTTTATTTTTTAATTTTATTCAAGTATAGTTGATTTACAATGTTTTAATTTTTTTCTGTACAGTAGAGTGATTGAGTAATACATATATTTATTATTTTTCATATTCTTTTCCATTATGATATACCACAGGATATTTCCTGGTAGCTTATACAGTAAAGAATCTGCCTGCAATGTGGGATACACAGGTTTTATCCATGGGTTGGGAAGATCCCATGGAGAAGAATACCACTCCGTATTCTTGCCTGGAGAATTCCATGGACAGAGGAGCCTGGTGGGGTATAGTCCATAGGGTTGCAAAGAGTCAGACATGATTAAATGACTAACACTTTCACTTTCATTGATTGTAGTTCCCTGTGCTATACAATAGGATCTTGTTGTTTATCCATCCTATATAAAATGAGTCTGCTAATTCCAAACTTCCAATTCTTCCCTCCCTCACCCTACTCCCCCTTGGCAGCCAGAAGCCTGTCCTCTATGTATCTGACTCTGTTTTTCTTTTGCAGGTATGTTTGTTTTTGTCATATTTTTGATTCCATATATAAGTGATATCATATGGCATTCGGCTTTCTCTTTCTTACTTTGTATGATAATCTCTATATCCATCCATGTTGCTGTAAGTGGCCTTATGTCATTCTTTTCTATGGCTGAGTAGTATTCCCCTGTGTATATGAGTTTATATGCTGTTGTTTTACAGTTACCAAGTCGTGTCTAACTCTTCATGACCCCACAGGCTGCAGCACACCAGGCCTCCCTGTCCCTCACCTTCTCCCAGAGTTTGCCCAAGTTCATGTCCATTGCATCAATAATGCCATCCAGCCAGCTCATCCTCTGTTGTCCCCTTCTCCTCCCACCTTCAATCTTTCCCATCATCAAGGTCTTTTCCAATGAGTCAGCTATTCACATCAGGTGGCCAAAGTATTGGAGATTCAGCTTCAGCATCAGTCCTTCCAAAGAGTATTCAGGATTGATTTCCTCTAGGATTGACTGGCTTGATCTCCTTGCTGTCCAAGGGTTTCTCCAGCAAGAGTCTTCTCCAGCACCACAGTTATTTATTTTTTATTACAAGTAGAAATATGTAATTTTTATTTACATATAAATCCAGCTTTGTCTGGATATATGCCCAGGAGTTGTTGGATATATGCCCAGCATTGCTGGATCATATGGTAATTCAATTTTTAGTTTTTTTGAAGAGCCTCCATACTGTTTCCATAGTGGGTGAAATAATTTACATTACCACCAATAGGGTAAGAGGGTTCCCTTTCCTCTACACCCCGTCCTGCATTTATTATTTGTAGACTTTTTAATGATGGCCATTCCGACTGGTGGGAGGTGGTACTTCATAATAGCATTGATTTACATTTCTCTAATAATTAGTGATGTTAAATATTTTTTATATGCTTGTTGGCTAGCTGCACTGAAGTCTACTCTTTTACTAATAGCAAATTTCTCAGCTTTCTTTTGAGGTTTCCATGATGACAGCAAGGTTTCATTGTTGTGGTTGTTACCATCCCTTATTATTATCCATTTCTACTTTTCTAGATAATACACAGAATAATACTCATGGGGGCCAATGAAACATACCTCAGAGTGATGTGTTACAGGAGGTTGCATTTCTATGGTAATGATACAGAGTTTCTTCTTCATTTTTGTAAGAAGACACAGTGAACTAGATTTGTCTTTAATTATGAAAATACCCATCCATAGTTCTTCAGGCACTCTCTCTACCAGATCTAATCCCTTGAATCTATCCCTCACCTCAAGTGAATAATCATAAGGGATTTGATTTGGGTTATATCTGAATGGCCTAGTTATTTTCCCTATTTTTTTTCATCTTAAGCCTGAATTCTACAATAAGAAGCTCATGATCTGTGCCACAGTCAGCTCCAGGTCTTGTTCTTGCCAACTCTATAAAGCTTCTCCATACTTTGGCTGCAAAGAACATAGTCAACATGATTTCAGTATTGATCATCTGGTTATGTCCATGTGTAGAGTCATCTCTTGGGTTGTTGGAAAAGGGTATTTGCTATAACCAGTGTATTCTCTTGACAAAACTCTGTTGGCCTTTGCTGTGCTTCATTTTGTACTCTAAGGGCAAACTTGCCTGTGACTCCAGGTATCTCTTGATCTCCTACTTTTGCATTCCAGTCCCCTATGATGAAAAATACATCTTTCTTGGTGTCAGTTCTAGATTGTCTTGTAGGTCTTCATAGAACTGGTCAACTTTAGCTTCCTCAGCATCAATGGTTGGGGCATAGACTTGGATTACTATGATATTGAATGGTTTGCCTTGGAAATGAACTGAGATCATTCAGTCATTTTTAAGACTGCACCTAAGTACTGTGTTTTGAACTATTTTGTTGACTCTGAGGGCTACTCCATTTCTTCTAATGGATTCTTGCACACAGTAGTAGATATAATGGTTGTCTGAACAAAATTTGCCCATTCCCATCCATTTTAGTTCATTGATTCTTAAGATGTTGATGTTTAGTCTTGCTATCTCATGCTGACCACGTCCAATTTACCTTGATTAGTGGACCTAACATTTCAGGTTCCTATGCAATGTTGTTCTTTACATCATCGGACTTTACTTTCACCATCAGGCACATCCATAACTGAGTGTCATTTCCGTTTTGGACCAGCCTTTTCATTCTTTCTAGAGCTGTTAATAATTGCCCTCTGCTCTTCTCCAGTGGCACATTGGACACCTTCTAACCTGAGGGGCTCATCTCATCTTTGCCTTTTTGTACTGTCAATTGGGTTCTCTATGCAAGAATACTGGAATGGGTTTCCATTTCCTCCTCCAAACAAAGCTAATGGAGGTGATAGAATTCCAGTTGAACTATTTAAAATCCTAAAAGAGATGCTGTTATAATGTTGCACTTAATATGTCAGCAAATTTGGAAAACCCAGCAATGGCCACAGGTTTGATAAAAGCCAGTTTTCATTCCAATCCCAAAGAAGGGCAATGCTTAAGAATGTTCAAACTACCATACAGTTGCACTTATTTCACATACCAGCAACATAATGCTTAAAATCCTTCAAGCTAGGCTTCAGCAGTACATGAACTAAGAATTCCAGATGCACAAGCTGGGTTTTGAAGAGGCAGAGGAACCAGAGATCAAATTGTCAACATTTGTTGGCTCATGGAGAAAGCAAGGGAGTTCCAGAAAAACATCTGCTTCATTGACTATGCTAAAGCCTTTAACTGTGTGGATCACAAAAAGCTGTGGAAAATTCTTAAAGAGATGGGAGTACCAGACCACCTTTCCTACTTCCTGAGAAACTTGTAATGAGGGTCAAGAAACAGAACCAGACATGAAACAATGGACTGGTTCAAAATTGGGAAAAGTGTACGATAAGTCTGTATATAATCACCTTATTTAACTTTCCTGGTGGCTCAGATGGTAGAGTCTGTCTATGATGTGGGAGACCCTGGTTCGATTCCTGGGTTGGGAAGATCCCTTGGAGAAGGGAATGGCAATCCACTCCAGTACTCTTGCCTGGAAAATCCCATGGACAGAGGAGCCTCGTAGGCTACAGTCCATGGGGCTGCAAAGAGTCAGACACGACTGAGTGACTTCACGTTCATGTTCAATCACCTTATTTAACTTCTGTGCAGAGTACATCATGTGAAATGCCAGGCTAGATGAATCACAAATTCAAATCAAGATTGCTAAAAGAAATATCAGCCACTTCAGATATGCAGATGATACCACTCTAATGGCAAAAAGTGAAGAGGACCGAAGAGCCTCTTGATGAAGGTGAAAGAGGAGTGAAAAAGCAGGCTTAAAGCTCAACATTCAGGAAACTAAGATCATGGCATCAGTTTCCATCATTTCATCACAATATAATGGTAAAAATTGGAACCAGAGACAGATTTTATTTCTTGGGCTCTGAAATCACTGCAGACGGTGACTGCAGCCATGAAATTAAACGACACTTGCTCCTTGGAAGTAAAGCTATGACACACCTTGATAGTATATTAGAAAGCTGAGACATCCCTTTGCTGATCAAGATCTGTATAGTCAAAGCTGTAGTTTTTCCAGTAGTCATGTATGAATGTGGGTGTTGGGCCATAAAGAAGGCTGAGCACCAAAGAATTGATGTGTTCGAACTGTTGTGCTGGAGAAGATTTTTGAGAATTTCTTGGACTGCAAGGAGATCAAACCAGTCAATCCTAAAGGAAATCAATCCTGAATATTCATTGGAAGGACTGATGCTGAAGCTGAAACTCCAGCACTTTGGCCACCTGAAGCAAAGAGCTGACTCACTGTGAAAAGACCCTGATCCTGGACAATCTGAGGGCAGGAGGAGAAGGAGGTGACAGAAGATGAGATGTCAGATAGCATCACCCAACACAATAGGTGAAGTCATAGGTGAAGTCGCTCAGTCGTGTCCGACTCTTTGCGACCCTGTGGACTGTAACCTACTAGGCTTCTCCGTCCGTGGGATTCTCCAGGCTAGAATACTGGAGTGGATTGCCATTTCCTTCTCCAGGGATCGAACCCGGGTCTCCCGCATTGGAGGCAGACGCTTTAACCTCTGAGCCACCAGGGAAGCCCCACCCAACACAATAGACCTGAGTTTAAGCAAACTCTGGGGCTGCCCAGGTGGCACAGTGGTAAAGAATCTGCCTGCAAATGAAGGAGACTTGGGAGACTCGAGTTCAATCCCTGGGTCAAGAAGATCCTCTGGAGTAGGAAATAGCAACCCACTCCAGTATTCTTGCCTGTAAAACTCTATGGACAGAGGAACCTGGCAGGCTATACAGTCCATGGGGTCGCAAAGAATCAGATACGACTGTGAGACTGAGCATGCATGCACTGGGAGATAGTGGAGGACTGAAAAGCCTGGTGTGCTGCAGTCCATGGTGTCACAAAGAGCTGGACATGACTTGACTAAACAATAGCAATGAAAATATCACAATAGCATTTGCCTCAAAAGTAATCTGGGTTATATCTTTCTTTCTGATTTGTCTTCCTCACCTACAAGGTCCTGTATGTCTGGCCTATGCCACCCTCCTCACATTTATCTCCTTACACCTCCTGAGAGCCTCCCTGACCATCCTCTGTCTTTCCAGTTCCCTGAGCACCACGCTCCCTTATGACCATTGTAGATGCCTTTCCCTCTCCCTGAAAAGCTCTTTCCTTCTTTATTTGGCTAACATTTTTTTTTTAACTCAAGAAAACCATCTGTTCCAGACTTTAAAACTGTGTAATTGTTAGTTTCTAAGTAATTCTTTTTTTTTTAATTGAAGTATACTTAATTTACAATGTTGTGTTAGTTTCAAGTATACAGCACAGTGATTCACTCATGTGTGTGTGTGTGTGTATTCTTTTTCAGATTCTTTCCCATTATAGGTCACTAAAGAATATTGAGTAGATTTCCCTGTACTATATAATAGGTCCTTGTTGTTACCTATTTTATATATAGTAGTATGTATAGGTTAATCCCCAACTCCTAATTTGTTCTCCCTCACCCCCTGCTATCCCTGTGATAATCATTTTTTTCTATGTCTATAAATGTATTTTTATTTTGTAAATAATTTAATTTGTATAATTTTTTTTTAGATTCCACATCTTAACTTCCTTTTTGTTTTAACTTAAATGCTGCTTTCTTCAGAATGTCTTTCCTGGTCTCACAGAATAGAAAAAAGCTTCCCCAGTTATCTGCTCACCCAGGTTGTTTTACTTTCCCTCATAGAGCTAACACAAATTGTAACTCTTCTGCTGTTTGTGCAAATCATTGTTTAATGTCTTTCTTCCTCATTAAATTCTGAATTTCAGGAAGGCAGAAACTCTCCTTGGCTTGTTCATAGTGCTATCCCTGGAAACTCCCATGGGGCCTGGTATTGTGGCGGTGCTCAATAGGTATTTTTTGTATGAATGAAAGAGATCTTGGAAGAATTGGAGTCTATTCCACTGTGCTTGGGTTTATACTCAGGGCATCTGCTGTTTTCAGAGGTATTAATATAATTCACACTAAGGGTAATGAGAGATTTTCTATCATTCTCTGAGTTCAGGTGGAAAAGCCCTAATTTCACATTCATATGATACAGGCAGATGTAAGTAAGTAGGATGAATAATATATTTAAATTATAACAGAACCAATTTTATGAAGGTGTTTAATACACTTAATACCTTTTTTCCTTTTAGCTTAAGCCCAGTTCTCATCTAGTATAATTCATTCACTCATGACATTAATTAACTTGGTAAAAACAGGAAATGGAAGACACCTTTTTTTTTTTTTAAAGGCACCTGTTTCATCACTAGGTGTTCCTTCAGCATGCTCCTCAGTGCCATTGAAAACTGCCAGGCCTAAGGTATTAGTAAATAATAAGAAAAAATAGAAGTGGTTAAGTTATGAGAAATGAAAGAATAGATGTGGGAGTCAGATCTGAGTTCAAACTACAGATCCTCCATTACTTGTTGTGTGACTTGGGAAAGTTATTCAACTTTTTTAAACCTTGGCTTTTACACTTATAAAATGGGCTTACTAAAATTTGCCTTCTCTGCTCATTGTGAAAAGCATAAGAGATTATATGAAAGATTAGGGAGCCTAGCATTTTATATAATAGTAACTCTTATTACAAATGAGGAAAGTTAGAGGAAAAGGAAAAAAATTCAGAGACATTTAGCAAAAGGAAAACATGAAAGAAAATGGTGTATTTGGTTTAGAGCAGGATTAGTTTGAAGAGGCGAGTAAGCAGTTACTGAAGTAGGAGGAGACAACAGGTTAAGGTTTTACAAGTTCAATTCTAACAGGTTATGCTAGAGTGAGGTAGAAACCATCGTCATGGACTCAGTTGTATCTACCTTCAAAGTACCAATATTGTTGACTTTAAAAAAATGCACAACGTGTGAGTTGCGAGTTAAGCTTTATTTGGGGCAAAATGAGGACTGCATCCCTGGAGACAGCATTTCAGATAGCTCTGAGAAATTACTCCAGATAGGTAGGGGAGGTCAGTATATATGTGATTTTGGTGGTGGGAAAATACATGCAGTCAAGCATATATTTTTCCAGAAAATTTCTCCTAGTCTGATGTAGCCTTCTGCTAGTTATGAGAAACAGTCAGCACCACGAAGGATTTTAGCGCTTCTCTAGATATCAGGAGATACAAGAATCAGGCTCATAAGATCAGTTCCTGAAAATTAATTATCTGAAGACCTGTCCTGCCAGTCCCCCCCTCCAACCCCAGCACAGAGTGACTCATTTCTTCTCTCCACCCTGAACTCCTTTCAGGGGACGGTGAAAATCAGCAGCTGCTACCATCCAGTATCTCAGAATGTGACTGTATTTGGAGATCAGGCTTCTAATGAAGTAATTAAGGTAACATGATGTCATATGCTGTTATTCAGTCTCTAAATCATGTCCAACTCTTTGTGATCCCATGGACATGGGGTCAGCATGTCAGGCTTCCCTGTTTTTCACCATCTCCCAGAGTTTGCTCAAATTCATGTCCATTGAGTTGGTGATGCCATCCAACCATATCATCCTCTGCTGCCCCCTTCTTCTCTTGCCCTCAATCTTTTTCAGCATCAGGGTCTTTTCTGATGAGTCGGCAATTGTATTGGAACTTCAGCTTTGGCATCAGTCCTTCCAATGGATATTCAAGGTTAATTTCCTTTAGAATTGACTGGTTTGATCTTGTTGTCCAAGGGACTCTCAAGAGTATTCTCCAGCACCGCAGTTCAAAAGCACCAATTCTTTGAACTCAGCCTTCTTTATGGTCCAACTCTCACATCCTTATATGACTACTGGAAAAGCCAGAGCTTTGCCTACATGGACCTTGACTGGCAAAGTGATTTCTCTGCTTTTTAATATGCTGTTTAGGTTTGTCATAGCTTTCCTTCCAAGGAGCAAGCATCTTTTAATTTCATATAACTGGTCCCTAATCCAATAGGATTGTGTCCCTATAAGAAGAGGAGATTAAGGTACAGACAACAGGAGAGATGGGTGATCATACGAGGACACAGGGAGAAGGCAGCCACTTGCAAGCCAAGGAGAGGGGCCTCAGAATGGAACTAATCCTATGGACAACTGGACCTTGGAGTTTCAGCCTCCGGAAATGCAAGGAAATTAATTTATATTCTTTAAGTCATCCAGTCTGTGGTATTTGGTTATGGCAACCATAGCAAACTAATATAATCACAGAGCTTGCTTCATTTTTAAAATGATCCCATGAGAGATAGGGCTTCCCTGGTGATTTAGATGGCAAAGAATCTGCCTGTAATGCAGGAAACCTGTGTTCAATCCCTGGGTCCAGAAGCTCCCCTGGAAAAGAAAATGGAGCCTGGCAAGGTACAGTTCATGGGATTGCAAAGAGTCTGACACCACCGAGCAACTAACACTTTCACTTTTCATGAGAGATAACACATGTGAAAATATCTACTACAGTGTTTATTTCATAGGAAATGCTCCATAAATACTGATTGAATCTGTTAGCAAGCAGAATGCTCTAAAGGAAAGGTTGTCTGTTGGTGTCAGGAGTAATGACACTTTATTCCCTGTTGTGTTGCTAACTAACCTTAGGATCTTAATTTCCCTGGACCTCAGAACTTTCACCTGCAAAAAGAATGAAAGTGAAAGGGTTAGTTGCTCAGTCAGGACTCAGTTACTCAGCCTGACTCTTTGTGATCCTATGGGATGTAGCCCACCAGGCTCCTCTGTTTAAGGACAAGGCAAGAATACTGGAGTGGGTAGCTGTCCCCTTCTCCAGGGGATCTTCATGACCCAGGGATCAAACCTGGGTCTCCCACACTGCAGGCAGGTTCTTTACCATCTGAATCACCAGGGAAGTCCATAGAAAGAACAGTTTAGAGCAAATGGGTTTTACTTTTCTATAGAATTTTAGAATCAAATTGTTGGAAAATCCAGATTTCCTAAAGGTGTTACCAGTAGAGATGAAACTTAAAATAGATCTTCGGATTCTCAGAGCAGTGTTCCTTCTTGCTACAAATTTTCTGCAACCATGAAATGTATTTTTGAGACTTAGATGTTAGAGAGGGATACTCCTGCTTTTATTTTTTAAGATTAAAATTTTTCAATACCAGAAAGTTGCCATTGTGTTTGCTGTGGAAGTCTTCTGATTTCAATAAATATGGTGTTGAAATATTCATTGACTGTGCTGTATTAAAGATTGCTTTCAAGAGGGCTAATTTAAATGAAATCAACATGTAAAAGAAGAAGCCACAAGTGCGTCTGCTTTCTGATTAAGAAATTTACTTCTGTAATTGCATAGCCAAAAGAAAGGAGGGAAAACCTACTGCTGTGACCTACTTCTACCTTGGTCAGAAGCAGCTGTTTTTATATATATATATTTTTTTTTTCATTGATGTTATCTTGGTGATAAGGCCTCAAGGTCCAACCATGTGCTGTTGCAAGATAAATTAGTGACAACTATTAGTTTATCCAAGAAAAAGTAATATTGAACTCTTCAATTTCATCATATAAAATAGTTTAGGGCTCTACAGTCAGAGAAGGCAATGGCACCCCACTCCAGTACTCTTGCCTGGAAAATCCCATGGATGGAGGAGCCTGGTAGGGTGCACTCTATGGGATTGCAAAGAGTCAGACACGACTGAGCGATTTCACTTTCACTTTTCACTTTCATGCATTGGAGAAGGAAATGGCAACCCATTCCAGTGTTCTTGCCTGGAGAATCCCAGGGATGGGGAGCCTGGTGGGCTGCTGTCTATGGGGTCGCACAGAGTTGGACATGACTGAAGCGACTTAGCAGCAGCAGCATGGCTGAGTAATAATCCATTGTATATACATACCACAACTTCTGCTTCCCTATCTTGAATTGCTAATTATTAGAGAAATGCAAACCAAAAGAAGATTGAAAATCACACCTGTCAGAATGGCTATCATCAAAAAGTCTACAAATGCTGGTAAGGATGTGGATAAAAAGCTGCCCATGTGCACTGCTGGCAGGAATGCAAATTGGTGCGGCCACTGTGGCAAACATATGAAGATTCCTCAAAAACAAACAAACAACAACAATAAAGCGACCATATGGTCCAGCAACTCCATCCCTGATATTTATCTGAATAAAACAAAAACACTAATTTGAAAAGATACATGCAGCCAATGTTCACAATAGCACCATTTATCATAGCTAAAATATGGAAACAACCCAGCTTTTCCATACCTGGGATACCTTTTGAATATTGTGAATATGATGCTATGAATATGGGTGTACAAATGTCTGTTTGAGTGCCTGATTTAAGTTATTTTGGGTATATAATCAAAAGTGGAATTTTTCAATCATATGGTAGTTCTGTTTAAGTTTTTGAAACTGCAATGTTTTCTATTGAGGCTGCACTATTTTATATCCCATCCAGCAAATCACAAGGTTTCCTGTTTCTCCACATCCTATCTCATGCTTGTTATTTCTATCTTGTTTTTGTTTTTATTTAAAAATTTTTGTAATAGCCATCCTAATGGAACTGAAATGGTACTTCCTTGTAGTTTTTATTTGAATTTACCTAATGATTAGTGATGTTGAGCATCTTCTCAAGTGCTTATTGGACATTTGTATATATTTGGAGAAATATCTATTCAAGGTCTTTGCCCATTTTTCAGTTCAGTTGTTTGTTTTTCCTTTGTTCTTGAATTGTGGTAGATCTTTTTATGTTCTTCCCTGGTGGCTCAGACAGTAAAGAACAAAGAATGTGCCTGCAATGTGGGATACACGGGTTCTATCCCTAGGTTGAGAAGATCCCATGGAGAAGGGAATGGCTACCCACTCCAGTATTCTTGTCTGGAAAATTCCATGGACAGAGGAGCCTCTAAGGCTACAGTCCATGGGATTGCAAAGAGTTGGACATGACTGAGTGACTAACACTTTCACTGTTTCTTCTGTATATTCTAAATAGTAATCCCTGATCAGATATATGATTTCAGGATATTTTCACCCATTCTGTGGGTTGCTCTTTCACTTGTGGATTGTGTCCTGTTGATGAAGAAAAGTTTTTAATTTTGATGAAATATAATTTGTCTATGCTTTTAGTATCATACCAAGAAATCACTACCAAATATAATGTTATGAAGCGTTCCCTCTATGTTTTCCTCTGAAATGTTTATTTCTTTAGGTGTTATGTTTAGCTCTTTGGTCTACTTTCTTTCTATATTAGATTAGGATCCAGCTTCATTCTTTTGCACGTGGATATCCCATTTTCCCAGCACAATTTGTTGAATGGGTTGTCCTTTCACCATTCAGTTTTCTTGGTACTTTTATTTTAAAAAATCATTTCACTGTATACATATATGCAAGTGTGAGGGAGTGGGTTTATTTCTGGGTTCTCTATTCTGTTCCAGTGATCTGTATCTCTGTCTTTATGCCAGTGTCACACTGTGCTGATTACTGTAGATTTGTAGTAAGTTTTGAAATTGAAAATCGTGAGTCTCCCGACTTTGTTTTTTTTTTTTTTTAAGATTTTTGGCTGTTGTGGTCCCTTGAGATTTCATATACACTTTAGTATGAATTTTTTATTTCTGAAAAAAAGTCATTGAGATTTTGATAGTGTTGCATTAAATGTGTAGATTTCTTTCCGTAGTTCAGTTCAGTTCAGTTCAGTTCAGTTCAGTCACTCAGTTGTGTCCGACTCTTTGCAATGCCATGAACTGCAGCACACCAGGCCTCCCTCTCCATCATCAACTCCTGGAGTTCACCCAAACTGATGTGTATTGTCATCTTAATGTTAAGTCTAGCAAGCCCATTACCATGGAATGTCTTTCCATTTATACATGTCTTTTGAAATTTCTGTTAGCAATGTTAGTAGTTTTTAGTGTACAAAGTTTTCAACTCCTTGGTGATGCTCATTCCTAAGTATTTTTGATGCTGTTGTGAATGTAATTGCTTCTTTTCAGATAGTTTAAGTGTACACAAGAGCAGTGACTTTGTATCTTGTAACTTTGCTGGACACGCTTATTAATTCTAACAAGTGTGTGTTTGTGTGTGTGTGTTATATTTAGGGTTTTATATGTAGAAGTGGTGAAAACAGGCTTTCTTGTCTTATTCATGATCTTAGAGGAAAAGCTTTCAATTTTGTCACTATGGAGTATGATTTTACCTGTAGGATTTTTTAATATATGGCCTTTATTATGTTGAGGCAGTTTCCTTTTATTCTGTTTGCTGAAAAGTTTTATCATGAAAGGATGTTGGATTTTGTCAGAAGTTTTTTTTTTCTCTTTTCCTATATTATTTAGAGCACCATGTTTGTTTGTTTGTTTTCCTTCATTCTGTTAGTGTATGACATTGATTGATTTACATATGTTTAAACATCCCTGAATTCCAGAAATAAATCTCACTTGGTCATGGTGTATAATCCTTTTAATATGTGTCTGAACCTAGTGTGCTAATATTGTGTTGAATTTTTTACATCAGTATTCATCATGAATAATGGTCTGTAGTTTTCTGTAGGATCTTTTTCTGGCTTTGGTTTCAGGGAAAAGCTGGCCTGATAGAATCAGTTAAGGAGTATTTTTTACTTTACCCATGTATTTACCTTTACTTGAGAAGGGAAATAGATGGGGAAACAGTGGAAACAGTGTCAGACTTTATTTTTAGGGGCTCCAAAATCACTGCAGATGGTGATTGCAGCCATGAAATTAAAAGACACTTACTCCTTGGAAGGAAAGCTATGACCAACCTAGATAGCATATTCAAAAGAAGAGACATTACTTTGCCGACTAAGGTCCGTCTAGTCAAGGCTATGGATTTTCCTGTGGTCATGTATGGATGTGAGAATTGGACTGTGAAGAAGGCTGAGCACTGAAGAATTGATGCGTTTGAACTGTGGTGTTGGAGAAGACTCTTGAGAGTCCCTTGGACTGCAAGGAGATCCAACCAGTCCATTCTGAAGGAGATCAACCCTGGGATTTCTTTGGAGGAATGTTGCTAAAGCTGAAACTCCAGTACTTTGGCCACCTCATGCGAAGAGTTGACTCATTGGANACTCTTGAGAGTCCCTTGGACTGCAAGGAGATCCAACCAGTCCATTCTGAAGGAGATCAACCCTGGGATTTCTTTGGAGGAATGTTGCTAAAGCTGAAACTCCAGTACTTTGGCCACCTCATGCGAAGAGTTGACTCATTGGAAAAGACTGTGATGCTGGGAGGGATTGGGGGCAGGAGGAGAAGGGGACGACCGAGGATGAGATGGCTGGATGGCATCACTGACTCGATGGACAAGAGTCTGCATGAACTCCAGGAGTTGGTGATGGTCAGGAAGGCCTGACGTGCTGCAATTCATGGGGTCACAAAGAGTCGGACACAACTGAGTGACTGAACTGAACTGAACTGAGATCATTATATCTCTATATTGAGTTTCTGTGTGTTATTTCATTTCAACCTGAAGGAATTCTTTAGGCGTTTCTTATAGGGCAGGGTTAGTGGTAATGAACTCCCTAAGCTTTTGTTTTTCTGGGGATGTCTTATTTTCAAACTCATCTTTAAAAAACAGTTTTGTTGGAGATATAATTCTTAGTTGGCAGTTTTTTTTTTTTTCTTTTTTTCTTTAAGTACTCTTGCTGCCTCTGGCCTCCAAGGTTTTGGGGAATCCAAACCAGCCGCCTCTTCCAGTTTCTGTGGATTGGCTCTGTACTAGAGCAGTCAAGTACTTATTAGCTAGATATGCTTTCAGTTTTAGGAAAAGCCCCAGGTGAAGGCTGAAGCTATTCTCAAGTCTTTTCTTATCTTGCAATATATCTTGTCTGTATGTGGGTTTTTTTTTTCCTTTATGTATATGTATGCATATGTGTATATGTATACATATATATGTGTGTGTGTGTGTGTGTGTGTGTATACATAAAATATGCTTTTGAAAGTCTAAATTTCCCAAAGAGGTCCCCTCCCCATCATCCCCTAAAGAGCTTAAATGGCTTATTGTATGCCTCCACCTGTGTTCTGTTGCCCTAGACCTGTGCAGGTCTGCTGCTCCCTTGCAGCTTTTGTGACCAATGCCTTCCACTTTGTCTCTTTTTCCACTCTGAGATCCAAGTTATCCTGGTTTACCCTGTCTGAATTATGTGTTAGGTAAGAGAGACTAGTTCATTAGGCAACTCTCAGCCAGGTTAGAAGATTACAGATAAAGTTATGTTCTGCCTCCTCTGGTTTGAGACTAATTTGAAACCAGATTTCCACTTTTTCCATAGAAAATTGTGCCATACCAGGGAGGGGCTGGGACCAAGGCAAGTGAAAGTGCCACGACTACTCTACCAGCTTGAATGTGGCTTTCTCTTAATTGGGCATTTGCTTGATTGATGAGAACTTTTACTATCTTCAAGAGTGCTTATAAAGCCAGCCTTTCTCTCCTCTCTCTCTGATAAAATATAAATTAAAACCACAGTATGACTCAGCACATACCCGCCAGAATGGCTAAAATAAAAAGACGGAAGATACCAAGTGTTGGAAAGGATAGGGGACAACCAGAACTCACATACTACTGAGGTGGACATGTAAGTTATTATAAGCTGTTTTGGTAGTATACAATAAAATTAAATATAGGCATAACTAAGACCTGGAAATTCTATTCCTCGGTATATACCCAAAACAAAGTCATACCTATGTACCAAAAGGTATATACTAGAATATTCAAAACAGCTCTATTTGTTACACACAAAAACTGGAAAGTGGCCCAACATCTCTGAATGTAGAATGGGTCAATTGTTTGTGGTATTGCCATACAATGCAATGCTCTACAACAATAAGAATAAAGCGTTTATGACTACACTAAATAATATGGATGAACAACTGAACCTTGAAAACAGCAAGACACAAAAGAGTAAATACTATATAACTTTATCTGCATTGAGTTCAAGAAAAAGCAAAACTAGCCTCTGTTTTAAACTCAATACTGTGGTTGTGCTAAGAGGAGGAAGCGACTGGACAGAACATGAGAAGGATAGGTTTTCAGTTCCCAATACTTAAGTTTCTTAACCAGACTTCTGAAAAAACATCTATGTGTATACTTTTTATCTTTCCATTTTCCTATGTGCATTTTTATTTCAATAAATAAAAACAAAGTTATAAATTAGAATTTAGAATAACCTAAATTTAAACTCCAACTATACCACTTGCTAATTTTATGAGTTTGATAACATTTCTTAACTCCTCTACAATTCACAATATCCTTAACTGTATGATGTTGTTGATGGTGATGATGATAAAAAGACATATAATCACTTTGTGTCAATTTCATTCCCACAATAACCCTGTTAAGTAAATAGTAGGTAATAATGTTATTTCCATGTAACAAATGAGGAAAGCCAGGCACACAAATGTTAAAAAATAAAATAAAATAAGCCATTGCATCCTGATCCAGAATTCAGATCTAGGCACTCTTGCTCAAGAGTCCATACTCATATCCATTATATCCTTCTCTAAGTAAGGCTAAAATATATATATTTAAAAGAATTTAGAAAACTATAACCTAATAAAAATAGGTTGCTGCTGCTACTGCTGCTAAGTCGCTTCATTTGTTTCAGACTCTGTGCAACGCCATAGATGGCAGCCCACCAGGCTCCCCCGTCCCTGGGATACCCCAGGCAAGAGCACTGGAGTGGGTTGCCATTTCCTTCTCCAATGCATGAAAGTGAAAAGTGAAAGTGAAATTACTCAGTCATGTCCGACTCTTAGTGACCCCATGGACTGTAGCCCTTCAGGCTCCTCCATCCATGGGATTTTCCAGGCAAGAGTACTGGAGTGGGTTGCCATTGCCAGGCCTCCTTAATTTCCATTAATGATAAAACATTTCTTCTACTTCTTCTCATGCCCATTTTTCATAGTTGTACTTCACTGTATCCCACAGATAGCCGGTCCAGTATTCCTTTGACCACAGTTCTGGAATCCTCTCTTTGTGGTAGTGAATTGTTCCTCAAATGCCCTTTGAGGAAGCATGGTGAAGAGGTTACACATTCCTACTTAATGCCAGTTACTTTTCACAGTTACATATGAACATTTTTTTATCGACTCCACAATCATATGTTTAAGGGCAGAAAACCTTTAAGTCTATATTTTCAGTTCCTAGCTGATGGTTTAGAATATATTAGGTGCTCAGTAAATGTTTGTTAAATTTTTTAATTCAAATTAAAGATCTACTCCTTGTTGACCTGTCATTATATATATGTGTGTGTATATATACACACACATATATATGTTTTCTTGATTAAAGACATTTTCTAATGCTATTAAACTCAAAGAACTGACGGTGACTAGAAGGTAATGTTGTAGGGTCTTTGGAGCAGATAGGTTTTTTTTTCTTTTTAAGCTCTAAATCATACTCTTTTGGTAATAACTTAGTCTATAAACGTAGTACCAACTCAGCTAGTCACCAAAACTTTTGAATTCAGTCTGTTAAAATATCTTTTTGCTGGGCACTTATCTCAAATTTTATAATGGAAACCAATGGAAATATAAGATTTGTTTTACATAAATTAGTTTTACAGCCACATTTTTGGAAACACATCTGTTCCACAAAGAAAAAGAGCTTTACTTATTGCAATGACTTGCTTTATGTAATGTGAATGACATTGTTTCTCTTGTGTTTAATGAACTTTCCCATTATCTACTTGTCAGTTGGATATAGATATTAGCAATTTTGGATCATGGCTCCAATTCTGGTATCATTTCTATACTATGAAATCCTTGGCTGAACATCATGTTACAGTGCAACTTATTGCATTGCTTGTCAGCAAAGATAACCACAGAGCCATTCTAAATTTTGCAATTACTAAATTTCTTCTCAAAGTTTTGGTAGACTGACTGACTGGGAGCCATCTGTAGTGTGCTTTCCTGGCTACTATCAAGTTTTCCATTTGCCAGTATTTCACACTGCCTAGGTATAAACTCCGGAGAAGGCAATAGCAAGCCACTCCAGTACTCTTGCCTAGAAAATCCCATGGATGGAGGAGCCTGGTAGGCTGCAGTCCATGGGGTCGCTAGGAGTCAGTCGCGAGTGAGTGACTTCACTTTCACTTTTCGCCTTCACACAATGGAGAAGGAAATGGCAACCCACTCCAGTGTTCTTGCCTGGAGAATCCCAGGGACGGGGGAGCCTGTTGGGCTGCCGTCTATGGGGTCGCACAGAGTCGGACACGACTGAAGCGACTTAGCAGCAGTAGCAGCAGCAGGTATAAACTCATAAGTTAAATAGCTCTCTCAATTCTATAACTATATTATAGGTGCAAAAACCTGAAATGATCCATGTTTTAATTAAATTAAGAAAGAAAATAAATGGAGGAAATTGAAATTATTTGCCTGTCTTATCTCTGAGATTTACTAGCACTTCAATAATAATTTGAGTTCTGAGAGGAAGCTGCTTTTTCTGGCCTTGGAAGAAAGCCACTTGAAAAATTAGAGTGACGACACAGGAAAAGCTATGTTTTAACTCATGAATATTCAGCTGAAGTGATTGGGGTTCTGATTGTCATTTCTAAATGTCAGGGTGTGTGTGTTGGGGGTTGGTTTTTGCTTCTTGGGGTAAGGTTGTAGCTTTTCCTGGGGAAAACCATGGATATTACAACCGAATGACCGTGGCCATGGAAGCTATGGCTTTTAGAAACTTACCAATTACTATGGTTTAGAACAATGCTTTTCAAGCTACAGTTTGAGAACTATTAGAGGATTATGAAATCTATTTAGTAGGTTACAACTAGCATATTTAAAAAGTAGAATAGAATGAAACATATCAGTGTACATCACATATAAAGTTCTGATTTCTAAAACCTGGCTTCAGGGGTACACACAAAGGTATGCAAATACACATGCATGTGTACTAATTCACAATGTAAAACAGTCTCTTCATGATAAAGTAAAAATTTTGAGCTCCCCAGATTTAGAAATTAAGAGCCTTTGTCCACGTTTCACATTCTTGTCAGAATAACAGATGATACAATTTCTCCTGAGTTGAAAGGGTTGGAAAAACACTAGTATTAACTTGTTAAAATGGATTATACATTTTATTTTGGTGCTGAAAAATATCAAGACAATCTAAGATTTCTCTAAATTAATTCATGAGTTATATATTGAATATATATTGATGTTTCAAATCCTCTTTCTAGAAAAACTCTATTTTGAACATAAACAATAATCTGGGTAAATTAAAATTTGTGGGAATTCTTCAGAACCCTGGGGACTTTCCAATTTCAGGAGCCTGCCTGAAGCAGAAATAGAGCTCTCCTCCTGGCTCCCCTCCTCCACCCCAGTGCCTGTGCCTGCGCGCACACACACACACACAAATTGTTGGCTGCGGTCATCATGAAGTTGCCTGTCTAAACCCACAGTTCCAGCAGGGTTTGAACTTTTTCTTGGCCCCCTGTGATGTTCCTTTGAGGTCTCTTCCATGTAATGCTGGTGCAGCTACTCATAGCATACCTCAAGCTATTTTAGTCTTCAGTTATTTTCATTTCAATGAGAAAATTGAGTAGGCTATTCGTTTTCGACATCCATGCTCTGAAACCAATCAGGTTTTTCTAGTCTGCAGCACCTGTGATAGTGTCCATCTATCTATGAGCTGTCTTTCCAACCCTCCATTCAAGTATATGTACTCCCTGACTTCCTGATGCAGACGATTTCTAAACCCACAACCGCTTTCACCTGAATTAAGAAAAAATGCTTTGATTCTATCCACATGACGTCAGATTAGAATCGTGAGTAACATTTACTTCTTCTTTTTTTTTTTTTTTCCAGCTAGGCTTGCTGTTTTATAGAAACAGTTTGAGATATTTGAGTATAGTTATACTTATGTGGCAACTGCTCTGTCTGGCATTGACAAAGTAAAGTAGCATTTTGAATGGCAAAACCATTCGTTTGCTAGCCTCGTTTATCCAGAGGATCAAAGAGAGTATGACTCTGCCAGTAGCCACAAAATAAATGGTGTATGGAAATAAAAATGCATTCATTTTATATTGCCTTAGTGATCAATGAAGATCACCACTTAATTGATCCAGGTGTGGTGATAAGAATTAATCAGGAAAATGGCTGAAATTAATGGACTGACAGTGCTATGGTATGAATTTGTCACTACCTAAAGCTACTCCTAAATCATTCAAAGAACACCCCATTTATTGTTTATTTTACCTTATTGGTATTTTTACTCAATCTTACTATTAAAATGGGCATGAATTTTATAGTGACAATAAGCCCATTAGTGTGATAAATATAATAATGTAAAAGTCTCTGATTGCATTTGTAATGACCATCAATTTTCCTCTCTAATTACATTAATTGTAGCATTATATATCTTTGAAATTTGTACAGGATTGTACTCAATTAGGTTCATGTTGTGTTTCAATAAAGCATATTTGCCACCATCATAAATCTTTGGAACACTAAGTTGTGGAGATAGTAGCAACTGAAGATTGATCTGCAGTGTTGGAATTCAGTGGGAAATCATGTCTTGTTATTGATTACTAAAAGAGTCATTAATTTATGGAAGCTGGTTGGAGATTTTGGCAAGTTGAGAACTTATTTCAAAATCATTCCCAATTCGAGCTCCAGCCTTTCTCAGAGAGACAGAGTGAGGAAGGGAGGGAGGAGGAGAGGAAGACGCAAGGGAGGTGAGAAAGGAGAGAGAAAGAGAGAATATAAACTAAAATTTTAAAATCACAAAATGATTCTGTGTTACATTTTGTTAAACAGAGTAGGGTGAAGTGTGTGTATGTAGTTATATCAACGTAAATAGCAACCTGATATTACCAGGCCACAATCAGGTTGAGTAATTGGTTTCTGACAGTAATCTTTTTCTCTCAGAAATGTAACTGACAGAAAATACCTTGCTATTCAGTCTAAAAGCAGGTGACTTGCTGTAAGAATTCAAGTAGAAGGTGAAAAACAGCCCAGAGTAACCTCTTTCCTTGCTTTCAAAATGTAAATATTCTAAAGGTACAGTTCTGTTTTCAGACACTAATTAAAATGGTATAGAAAAGAATCTAGAATGAGTTTGTAAAAGGAAGGCAGACTTCACACCTAGGGATTTTATAATTTGTCATTTAGCTTATGATACAGTTTTTGATTTTGGTCATGAATACCATGTAATAGAAGTCTTGTTTATCTCCAGGTTTCACGTGTATGTTTTATTTACCTTATCTTCATTTAGGGATTTGAAGTACCTGTGACTAATTATGTAAGTTGACAGATTGGATATAAATAACCCTCGCTCTTTTTTTTTTTTTTCTTCTTCTTCTCATTTTTAAATTCTGAAAATGTGTTTGGAATACTATAGATTATGTAATGACAGGGAGCTTCTGAGCTTTTATCCTCAGGTGGAAGATTTGAACACCAGCAATGCAGCATGGCTGATAAAGAAAGAAACCTAGTATTATTGTTGCTAGATTTTTATTTCTATGGTAACCGTGATGTCACTGGTGCCTGCAATGCTTAAACCTTCCATCTCTAATAACTTGAGCTGATCTGGTAGGACAGAAATGTAAAAATGAAAAAAAAAGTCTAATTAATAGAATGTAATCACCACATGCAATGATACAAAAAATGTTTGGGAACGTAAATGCTGAATCTTGGCTGGGACCAAAAGAAAAATGTAGCATAGGGTTTATTTATTTATTTTTTAAAGAAAAAACATTTTTTTAATATAATGACTTTGACATGAGTGTAAAGGAGATTTAAAAATACAGTAGAGAAGGAGGTATCCATATGCTCTAGGCTTTATTATTTGTAGCTAGAGAAGAAGACAGACTGGGGCGGGGGGAATCATGTGTTGGGGATTAACGTTTAATTCCTGTTAAGAAATGCAGAAAATAAGTGACATGCATATAATACAACAGTAATATTGCTGAGAAGCATATTAATGATTTTATTATATTGCAGATGATTGTTTTCTATTTATACCCCTTTTCTTAAACTACCTTTGTTCTCTCCCCAGTGCTACAGGAAGCTTCTTTTTCACTCTTACTGTCTTTGTCAAAGAATAAGCAGCCGTTTGCTTGCTGAGCTCTAATCTATCCTCTCAGGGAGGAGTGAACTTCTTAACTGCATGAGCTTAGAAAGAAGAAAAGATATTCCATGCCCACATTTTAAGGGAGAAAAAAATAATATCAGAGGTACTAATAATAACCAGAAATCTCCCAGAGGGTTTATGAAAGAGACGGCTGAGTGACTAGGAGTGGGGCTTGAACACCATTGTCTTCAGAATGATCTTTCTTATTCCTCAGCAAAGGAGTTTTTTCTAGTCAAGCCAAGGTGGGAAAAAAAATCACCAGTTTGCTGTGCCTGTCTTTCTCATTGTGGCCCCTGCCCCGCGTTATTCTCATGGCCAGGAAACTTGGTTCTCAAGTCCAGAAGAATAGGGGTGCCACATGGTACTGCCTCAGCTACTTCACCTATTCATGGCAACCGTGGTTAAGGTGGAGCCGAGAGTGGGAGTGGCATGCCAGGGCACGGCCTGCCATCACCTCTTACCCAGCCCCATACTGGCGGAGGGTTTGGGCAAAGTCCAGGAGACAGTCAATGAAGCCTAGTGTGCTGCGCACAGTCCACGGGGCCCCAGGGAGTCGCACACTACTGAGTGACTGAACATCCTGGCAAAGTGTAGGGAGGGGGTGGGTTCCAGGTGGCGCAAAGTTCGACACTCTCTTCTGGGTTGTTTTTGTGAGACCACTATACTGCAGTACTGGCTGAATTTCCAAACTAATGAAATTCCTTATTTTGGTTCTGATGTTTTAAATACTCACAGTGGGCAATTCTTCCCCATTAGAGAGAGAGTTGACTTAGCTTGATCATATGCCTGCTACACTGTTACTCTTCTATTGTTATCTGCTTGCAGCTATGTAGACCCTGGAGTGATAGAGGGCTTCCCAGGTGGCGCTGGTGCTAAACAACCTGCCTGCCAACGCAGGAGACATAAGAGACACTGGTTCAATCCCTGGGTGGGGAAGATCTCCTGGAGGAGGGCATGGCAACCCACTCCAGTATTCTGGTCTGGAGAATCCCCATAGACAGAGCAGCCTGGCAGGCTACGGTCCATAGGGTTGCAAAGAGTCAGACACTACTGAAACGACTTAGCACATGGAGTGATAAAACAAAAGACCAGAGATAAATCAACACACCTATGGCCACCTTCTCTTCCACAAAGGAGGCAAGGATATACAACGGATTAAAGATAATCTCTTTAACAAGTGGTGCTGGGAAAACTGGTCAACCACTTATAAAAGAATGAAACTAGAACACTTTCTAACACCACACACAAAAATAAACTCAAAATGGATTAAAGATCTAAATGTAAGACCAGAAACTATAAAACTCCTAGAGGAGAACATAGGCAAAACACTCTCTGACATAAATCACAGCAGGATCCTCTATGACCCACCTCCCAGAATATTGGAAATAAAAGCAAAAATAAACAAATGGGATCTTATTAAAATTAAAAGCTTCTGCACAACAAAGGAAACTATAAGCAAGGTTAAAAGACAGCCTTCGGAATGGGAGAAAATAATAGCAAATGAAGCAACTGACAAACAACTAATCTCAAAAATATACAAGCAACACCTGCAGCTCAATTCCAGGAAAATAAACGACCCAATCAAAAAATGGGCCAAAGAACTAAACAGACATTTCTCCAAAGAAGACATACGGATGGCTAACAAACACATGAAAAGATGCTCAACATCACTCATTATCAGAGAAATGCAAATCAACACCACAATGAGGTACCATTTCACACCAGTCAGAATGGCTGTGATCCAAAAGTCTACAAGCAATAAATGCTGGAGAGGGTGTGGAGAAAAGCGAACCCTCTTACACTGTTGGTGGGAATGCAAACTAGTACAGCCACTATGGAGAACAGTGCGAAGATTCCTTAAAAAACTGCAAATAGAACTGCCTTATGACCCAGCAATCCCACTGCTGGGCATACACACTGAGGAAACCAGAATTGAAAGAGACACGTGTACCCCAATGTTCATCGCAGCACTGTTTATAATAGCCAGAACATGGAAACAACCTAGATGTCCATCAGCAGATGAATGGATAAGAAAGCTGTGGTACATATACACAATGGAGTATTACTCAGCCATTAAAAAGAATACATTTGAATCAGTTCTAATGAGGTGTATGAAACTAGAGCCTATTATACAGAGTGAAGTAAGCCAGAAAGAAAAACACCAATACAGTATACTAACACATATATATGGAGTTTAGAAAGATGGTAATGATCACCCTGTATGCAAGACAGCAAGAGACACAGATGTAGAGAATATTCTTTTAGACTCTGTGGGAGATGGAGAGGGTGGGATGATTTGGGAAAATGGCATTGAAACATGTATGATATCATATAAGAAATGAATCGCCAGTCTAGGTTCAATGCAGGATACACGATGCTTGTGGCTGGTGCACTGGGATGACCCAGAGGGATGGTATGGAGAGGGAGGTGGGAGGGGGGTTTGGGATTGGGAATTTATGTACACCTGTCACAGATTCATGTTGGTGTATGGCAAAACCAATACAATATTGTTAATAAAATAAAAAAATAATCATAGACATAAAAAAAATGAATCTGGTTGACATACAAGCTGAAATTCTCATGGACAAGATGCAACATTTCCCTAAAGAAAATATGGACTTGTATTTCTGGGTTTAATTGTACCATGACTTAAAATTACCTCTCACCTATCATTTATAAATCTATGTATTCTAACAGTAGAGACATAAACTAATTTACATGTAAAGAGATCACTAATTGTATAATGAAAACTACCCTATATTAATAATACTGGTTATAGCTGACATCTATTTAGCCTTGTAAAACTGTACTTTTCAAACACCCGGTGTCTGAGATTACATACTAGGCAGAGGACAGAGAAAATGACATGGACTTAATCTGTGCCCACACTGAGAAAGGAACTAAAAAATTTCTGGCATGGTTTGCAAGCAGCGTCATCTAGAAAGGAAAATTAAAGACTCTGTCTCTTTCATAATGCTCTCTAATGATACTAACACTCAGCCATGCACTTTAAATGAGTCGATGTGGTACAGGGTATAGATTAAGAGGATACACTTTAGAGACAGACTTCTGAGTTCCAACCCCACCAAGTACTGAAGTACCAAGGACAGTTTAACACTGGGCAACATTTTCAACCTCTTCATACCCCTGTTCTCTTAGCTGTAAAAGGAAGATATACTTCAGAATATTGTTACGTGGCTTAAATAATGAATGCAAAATTCTTACGGAAGTGCCTGGTCCAGTTTGTGTTCAACAAACGTTAGCTACTTGTATTAACTTTTTGTTTAATTGGATCAAAACTGCCCAAGTTTGAAAAACTGGTGGGAGGAGAGGAAGGCAAAGAAAAAAAAAAAAAGCTTCATATTTCAAAAACATTAAACAAATATATGTGCTTAGTATGCTAATAGGATTTTGGAAGTTCCTTATCTTGCCCTCTCTGTCTTTTCCCTTGCCTTTAGCTTCTCAAATTATTATTATTATTATTATTTACCATCCCCAACCTTAAAATACCAGCTTGTTGCCACATATGGCCATCTATTTCCTATTATAAAGGTCAGAATGGCCCATTTCACATTGCTTCCATTGTCCAGTGATGGACATAATGAAATTTTTTTCTAGCGTCTCATCCTTTGACCTAGAATTATCTCCATGCAATTCTGCCCGTGCCTGACAGACATATTACCATATAATTATGCTATGATTACTAGTTGAATGATTTGTTAAGAGTGATATTCTCTGTTGGTGTTGTGTCATTGCCATTTTTTGCTAACTGTGTCTTTCATATAGTGTCACATGTTTCTAGCCTCTTATTAGATTATTAGCAGTCGGATGGAAAAGCCCCTTTTCCATGTATCAAGCAGACTCCAGAATGCCAATAACTGTTTTAGGAATAAAAGTAAAGGAAGCCCATAGAAGTGACCACCAAATATGAGACCAACTGGTTCTAGGGAAGAAAATAAAACCTAAGGGGAATTCTATGTATTGTCACACATAATAAAGATCAGTATGTAGAGTCCATATTTGACTGCAATGATTTTGTACAAATTAGCTAACTTCTCTGAACCTTGATTGTCTAATTCTATAAAAGGGGTCAGTGATTCTACCTGTCTTTTAGAGTTGGTATAGGGCATCAAATGAGATGACGGTTAAGAAACTGCTTTGTAAACTATGAAGAACATCTGAAAGCAGAGTTCCAAATAATAGCAAGAAGAGATAAGAAAGCCTTCTTCAGCAATCAATGCAAAGAAATAGAGGAAAAGAACAGAATGGGAAAGACTAGAGATATCCTCAAGAAAATCAGAGATACCAAGGGAACATTTCATGCAAATATGGGCTCGATAAAGGACAGAAATGGTATGGACCTAACAGAAGCAGAAGATATTAAGAAGAGGTGGCAAGAATACATGGAAGAACTGTACAAAAAAGACCTTCATGACCCAGATAATCATGATGATGTGATCACTAATCTAGAGCCAGACGTCTTGGAATGTGAAGTCAAGAGGGTCTTAGAAAGCATCACTACGAACAAAGCTAGTGGAAGTGATGGAATTCCAGTTGAGCTGTTTCAAATCCTGAAAGGTGATGCTGTGAAAGTGCTGCACTCAATCTGCCAACAAATTTGGAAAACTCAGCAGTGGCCACAGGACTAGAAAAGGTCAGGTTTCATTCCAATTCCAAAGAAAGGCAATGCCAAAGAATGCTCCAACTACCGCACAATTGCACTCATCTCACATGCTAGTAAAGTAATGCTCAAAATCCTCCAAGCCAGGCTTCAGCAATACGTGAACCGTGAACTCCCTGATGTTCAAGCTGGCTTTAGAAAAGGCAGAGGAACCAGAGATCAAATTGCCAACATCCGCTGGATCATGGAAAAAGCAAGAGAGTTCCAGAAAAACATCTACTTCTGCTTTATCGACTATGCCAAAGCCTTTGACTGTGTGGATCACAATAAACTGTGGAAAATTCTGAAAGAGATGGGAATACCAGACCACCTAACCTGCCTCTTGAGAAATCTGTATGCAGGTCAGGAAGCAACAGTTAGGACTGGACATGGAACAACAGACTGGTTCCAAATAGGAAAAGGAGTGCGTCAAGGCTGTATATTGTCACCCTGCTTATTTAACTTTGATTTCTTTGGAAGGAATGATGCTAAAGCTGAAACTCCAGTACTTTGGCCACCTCATGCGAAGAGTTGACTCATTGGAAAAGACTCTGATGCTGGGAAAGATTGGGGGCAGGAGGAAAAGGGGACAACAGAGAATTAGATGGCTGGATGGCATCACCGACTCGATAAACATGAGTCTGAGTGAACTCCGGGAGATGGTGATGGACAGGGAGGCGTGACGTGCTGCGATTCATGGGGTCGCAAAGAGTCAGACATGACTGAGTGAGTGAACTGAACTGAACTGAAACTATGAAGTGAAGTGAAAGTTGCTCAGTCGTGTCCAAATCTTTGCAACCCCATGGACTATATGGACCCATGGAATTCTCCAGGCCAGAATACTGGAATGGGTAGCCTTTCCTATTTCCAGGGGATCTTCCCAACCCAGAGATCGAACCCAGGTCTCCCACATTGCAGGCAGGTTCTTTACCCGCTGAGCCACAAGGGAAGCCCTTGTAAACTGCATTTGTGAACAAACATTTTCTGTGGTGGTGATGGTACTTCATACCTTAGCCTACAATGGAAATGACACTTCTGTCAGATTTTGATGACTAGTCCCCATGTTCCTTCAATGATGTACCACTTCTCTGTTGCTGTGTAACAAACCAGCCCTAAACTTCATGGCCTGAAACAACAGCAAGAATTTGTGATTTGGGCAGAATTGGTGAGGACAGCTAATCTCTGTTTTGCTTGATATCAGCCTGGGGTGGTTTGAAGGCTGGCATTGCCTGAAAACTCACTGACATGTCTGACAGTTGCTGCTGGCTGTAGGTTAGAATTTTTCATGGGTACATGAATTGGAACACCTACATATGCACTGACAGAAAGGCAAAGAGTGAACACATGAGGAAGAAGCTATATATGCTCACTCATATTCAGGGAAGGAGGATTCATTTTCCAAGTCTTGGTGGGAGGAAAGTCAAATAATATGTAGACCACCGTAGATATTACCTCCCCCCCAACCACTATTAGCTAGCATTTTTTGAGTATTTAATACATGCCAAACACAATGCTGCATTATATTATTTAATTCCTACCAAATATCTATGAGGTTAACACCATTGTACCCATTTTAGTGATGACAAAAAATGACCTTCAGAATGTTAAAAAAGCTCCCCAAAGTTACATAGGGAAGGTGCTAGGACTAAATTTGAAGTCATGTCATTAATCACTACACTGTATATCCTTTCTCTTTGACACTACACTTGTGTGATTAGGTTAACACCATTGTACCCATTTTAGTGATGACAAAAAATGACCTTCAGAATGTTAAAAAAGCTCCCCAAAGTTACATAGGGAAGGTGCTAGGACTAAATTTGAAGTCATGTCATTAATCACTACACTGTATATCCTTTCTCTTTGACACTACACTTGTGTGATTGTTAGGGGAAGCACACTGATTGAAACCGCCCACCCTGGCCAGGCACCATAGTAACCATTTGCACGAGTTGTTTTATGACAGAAGATCCTGATAAGGAATATGGAACTAATAAGCCACCACCAACTGGAAGAGTTCTAAAGGAGATACTGCGTGTCCGTCCACTTCCCAGAATCCCTCTCACTAACATCCATCTTGGCTGAGTGATGCATGCACCACCAGGAAAGACTCTGAATTAGAATGATTGGCCAAAGACCACCCAGAAACTAATCCCATCACCATAAAACCCGAGATTGCGAGCCACGCGGCAGAGCAGTTCTCCTGGGTTCCCTTACCCTACTGCTCTCCACCCGGGTGCCCTTTCCCGATAAAATCTCTTGCTTTGTCAGCACATGTGTCTCCTCGGACAATTCGTTTCCAAGTGTTAGGATAGAGCCCAGCTTTGGGCCCTGGAAGGAGTCCTCCTTCCTGCAACAAATGGCGACTCTCATGGGACTCTTCTTCACTGAGACTGACATCCTGACCACTCGGGGTACTCAGGGGCCAACTTGCCCACCAATGGACCAGACCCAGCAGCCACAGCTGGGACCTTTTTGTCCCTGGTCTTCTCCTGACATGGACAACTGGCCAGAGTGCCCCAACCAGTAAGGAACAAGAGACTTTATTGACCTCTCTCCCCTTCCCTCTCTTTTTCTTCTCCTTAACCCTTCCTATCCTTCTCCAATTTTCTAACTCCCCGGTCCTGGATGCAGGAATCTGGTTGAAGGGCCCTCAGCCTGAGCTGAGGATTGGAGACTGATCATCTCCTCTTGGCAGAGAACTGGAATTTTGGTTCTGGTCTGGTCTGATTTCTGGTAGGGCCGAGTTCCAGTCCTCCCTTCTCTGGAGGCCCAGGGAAAAGTCCCATAATGCCTGGGTATCTGTAGGTGGCAGGAGACGTCTGTAAGACCACTCCTTTCACCCCCTTCTCCTGCCTCCTCCCCCTTCTTCTTTCAACCTGGCTTCCTTTCCTCCCTTTGAAATCTTTGATGTTAGCACTTGGACCTGAAGTTCTGTGTCTCTATAGGAGGTTTTCTAAGAGACTGTATTCTTGTATTTAAGGGCTTCCCTGGTGGCGCAGAGGTTAAAGCATCTGCCTGCAATGTGGGAGACCTGGGTTCAATCCCTGGGTTGGGAAGATCCCCTGGAGAAGGAAATGGCAACCCACTCCAGTATTCTTGCCTGAAGAATCCCATGGATGGAGGAGCTTGGTGGGCTACAGTTTGTGGGTTGCAAAGAGTCAGACACAACTTCACTTTCACTTTGATGAGGACTGCCAGGTTTATATGTGTGTGTTTTAACTCTGTGTTCTGTGTTGTGATTTCTGATGGCCATTTTACTTTGTCTGGCCACCATTTGGTTTAGACCTGCCACCATTTTGTTAGAACTTGATTTTCTTTTCCTGTGCCTTGAGACCAGGGCTCTCAGGAACACTTATCTAGACCATCTCTAACTCCTGAGACTAAGGGAAAAGGGGAAAAAGACTTTAATAAAAATTCTATTCATTTCAACTGTTTTTTAATAAACTAGCAAATTTTATATTGTAGTATCTAATTCATGACTAAACTTAGAAAATGAAGCTAGGTCTTGCACTGTGTCTAAATATGTCGTGGTATGTCTTTGTCTCTGGGTAATATTTTTGAAGTTAATTTGTAAATGAGCTCTATTTAATTGGCTTAAGAAAGGTGAGTGCTTACAAATCAAATAATTATAAATTAAATAATAAATTCTAGGTTCATGTGGACTGGGAAATATTCAGTATTAAATACCTGATATTAATGTTTGTTTTAAGTCTATTGAATAGTTAGATCATTTCCAAATAAAATAAGATTTTGAAACATTTACTGCTAAACACATTTCCTTTTACAGAGAAACTAAAGAGATTTAGGACTATAAATGAATAATATTTGGTGCCTTCCTAAAATGTTGTAAGAAAGCAAGGGTTTTAGAAATTATTGCTGGTATTTATTCTCACCAATCTATAAAATGCTAATATAAAAGTTAGTTCTTGGTTGCTAAAGGAAAGTAGGAAGTATGTTTTCAGTAAAAAAAAAAAAAAGTATGATAAAATGCTAAAAAGAGTTATGCATGATCAGGATTTTCTAAAATTGGATTACAATTAGTTAGATAAATGGATTTTGTTAAGAATGACACAGCCATAAAAAAACTGGTTAGAGTCAACTAGGTCCAAGATGGCAGAGCTGACTTTCTCTAGACCTTGAGCCTTGGTTTTTAGGCCTATTGTTACATATCAACAAGCTAAATGATACACCCATCAATGTTGACTAAATCTGACCAAGTGTTCTAAACCTTTTTAATTGATCTTTTCGATAAAACTTCATAAATAGAATACTTTTGAAGTCTTTTGACCTCTAGCTGACTTTGGGGTGTTTCAGAGGGCCCTGGAAACATCCCAAAGAGGGGTATTAAACTGTGTTTATTTAGTTGGTTAAATTACTTGAAAACAATTATCAGATGAGTAATAAATCTGCTCATGTTATAATGTAGGGTAAAATTACTAATACAGATATCCTGGGAATTATATGGAGTTCTTACCAGTCTGATATGTACTGGTATTCTAATGGAAAACCTGATGACTACACAAAAGTTAACAGAAGGACTGAATGAACCAGCGAATATGCTTATAACTTTTATGGTTTCTATCTGAAAAATTACAGGTTTGAATCTTATGCTTTCAGGGAGTAGGGAAAACCTTCCTCTCAAACTAATTATGACAATACTTTGGTAAAATTAAATGTTATAAATAAAACAATTATATTTTCTATCTGACTCCTCCAAAAATTGGAAGTTCTTAGGTTTCCAGTAAGTTTATCAAATGAGTTAGGAAGGTTATCTCACAGGTACAAAAATCTCAAGAATTTTTTGATACCTTAAAAAGGGAAGAATTCATCTAGATTTGTTAGGCAAAATCTGTGATAAGCCTTTGGTGTGAGTTTCCCAGCCCTGTTTTGTTTTAAAAGTTCAGTCTGAGGCTCTATAAATGTTTCCACAAAATAAAANCTCATGGGTACAAAAATCTCAAGAAATTTTTGAGACCTTAAAAAGGGAAGAATTCACCTAGATTTGTTAGGCAAAATCTGTGATAAGCCTTTGGTGTGAGTTTCCCAGCCCTGTTTTATTTTAAAAGTTCAGTCTGAGACTCTATAAATGCTTTAGCAAAATAAAAAGTCTATAATCAATTATGGTTATATAACTCATCAGACCAAAATTAGTGAGAACAGACCTATTTTGCAAACAAACTAGCCTTAATTTGGTTATATTTGATAAAAATGAGGGTAACTCTAGGGAGAAAAAGATATTTCAAAAAATGTTAAATCCCACTTTATTAATGGAGGTCTGCATCTAGTAAGACTCATCTCTTAGATAGTTCTTTGCTGTTATGTGATATTAATGTAAAATTTAATTGAATTCTTAAAGAACACCCTAAGTTTGTTTCTGAGGCTTATCTCAGTAATCTATCTTTGGATGAAGATCAGATGCCTCATGACCTGCAACCAGGACTGGAAAAAGACATAATTTAAGGGACTGTCTCCAACCTGGATGGAAGGACTTTTTGACCAGGTACTCTTAACTAGCTCATGCAAATGAAACTGAAGGGAAATTAACTCTTAAATTAATTCCCACTTCCAAAGGCCCCTACACTGGACTGGTCTATAGAGAAGACGGCTGACCTGATCTCACCTTAAAATGAGGCTCAAGCAGGAGAAACTACACTACACCAGGATGAGAAGACGACGACATCAGAGGGAGACAGCTTGCCCAAGATGCTGGACCTGATTCGTATGATCATTTATGTTTTCTTGACTTCTTAGACCTTTGCATATAAATCAAATCCTTTTCTATCATAGGCCTGATTCTATGCTAGTTTTAGAAATCAATTCAATTGTTGGGTTTGTGGCCAATTACTTGTGTCTAGTTCTGGATTACGTTGTTAAATTTTTCTACTACAAGATTCTAACTGGTTGGCCCTGAGAAAATTTACTTAACAAAAAATTATAGTCATATTCAGGTTACTGTGATATTGCTAGATGGGATCCCCTCACCGGGCCGATTAATAATGCCTGCTCTGACTCTAGCCCTAAATTTGAGCTTTTATCTATTACTCAAGTTCAAACAGAGCAATGAGAAAAGTTTCAGCAAAGGAGGAAAAATCTCCCACAATTATGGGATTGATTTATATAGATAACACCAGGCTATGGTAATTTAGGTTTAAAGTCTCCTCTGTGTTGGAAACAATTAAATCATACTAAAGATAATCAGTCTAGTAACACTAGAAAACTGGGCTATGTGTCTTATAGACGGTGGTGCCAATATATAATTTCCCTGCAAGATAAAGATTCTACAGAGTAGACTAAGTCAGATGACCTGAGATATACTGGGCTACATCTAATGGAAGCTTTTAACTTAAGTCTTACTTGTGACTTTACTAATACTGCTGGCTATGTTATTTGTATTTCACCTGTTTTACAAAATTGCTGTTTCTTACACTGTCAAATGTGTGTCTGAGGCCTCTAATGGAATAATATATAGTCCCATATGAGATCGATGATGGTAACAGCGTAGCTCTAGACATGGGAAGAAGCAACAAGAGGGAATATTTTCCTGGATCAAGAGGCTAGTAAGACAGGTAGTCCAGAGAATTTTGGATACTGTTTTATGGCCTAGTCTAGTAACAGCACATTGAGTGGCCTGTCAACATAATCTTTGCCAACTGAGAATGGACATTCTCAGCACCATGGGATAAAATGGTCATGAAATGCCCCTCTCAAAATCATGGTCAAGTTTATGAGCAAAAAGGTGCTCTGCCAACTGAAGACTGACACTTGCCATCTACATCTACAAAGATTAAATCATGGCCGCTGCAACTGCCGACTTTCAATGCCCCTGAAAGGAGTTCAGGGTGAAAATCAGGAATGAAGCACTCTGTGCTCTGGGAAAAACTGGCAGAACAGGCCTTCAGATAGTTAGATCTTTTCAGGAAAAGATTTTATGAGTCCCAATTCTTGCATCTTCTCATGCCTAGTGAAACACTGACATCATTAACGGTGAAATCTGCTTTGCCTATTAAGGAAAAGTTTACAGTTAAAAGTCAAAACAGAGTAGCTATGGTTCAGATATCCTGGGAAATAACTAGGTGATGCCATGGGTGTACTTTCAGATTAGACCTTGTATCACCAAACTCTTGAGTTTTCTGAGTCGCGTCAGGCTCGGATGCCACCATTCTCAAAACAATGTCTGCTGGAAGCTGGTAACCTTACTGTTTATAAAACCAGGCAACTGGTACCTGGCTACAAGTCTCCCTGAAGTGCCAGGTCCAGACTGGGTTTCAAGGCTTATTCTTCTAAAAAGAAATGAGACTTATTTTGCCTACTAAATTCCAGTTATCACTCCTCCAACTACTTCTAATCGGTTCTGTTACACCAAAATGGCAGACCAAGGGATTGAGATTTTATTCATACAAGACTCAGATCTAGAACTTGGAACAAAGAAATACTTCCAATTCAGTGTCTACTCCAAGCTGAGGCAGTCCTATGCTCCTTTTTGACAGAAAGTTATCACAGTCATAGTTGCCTAGTTCCCTAAATTGAAACTGAGTAGAACTCTGGGGCTGTGGAGTAGAGATCTGTTCTGTGTTCTCCATTGCTTGTCTGTAGGATATAGGCTTCCAAAGCCTGGATTCAAACCATTGCTAATCAGGGAAGGGAGGGCATACAGAAACAGGAGAAACAATCAAAGGTCCGTAAGGCCTCCAGACAGACTCCTGGTTCCTACTCAAAGAAATATGCATAACAATGTCTTTGAGCCCCCACCCAGGTGGAGGATGGTAACTTCAGACTGAACACAAGATTCCTGGAGCACAGCTCTGTTGCCTTATCACCAACCAATCAAAAAAGGTCACAAACTCTGCAACCCTCACCCCAAATGTTGCCTTCTGTTTCCGGGGACCAGAGATGACCATCCTGTTAGGCCCTTGTCTATTTCATCTCTGAGAGGGGTCAACAGTTTCAAACTAAATTGCTGTTACTACAAGGGTGGAAGCTGGTTTCAAATGTGGAACACCCCAACTTAGATCAGGTGGAGAGAGACTTCTGCTCTGTTAGGCAGGCCTACACCCATGGGGCACAGCAGGAAGTAGTTACAGAAGAAAGAGACCTCCACCCCAGTTCCCAAGAAGTATCTTGAGTATGAAGTCTCTCAGGGGGAAGTTGTTAGGGGAAGCACACTGATTGAAACCGCCCACCCTGGCCAGGCACCATAGTAACCATATGCATGAGTTGTTTTATGACAGAAGATCCTGATAAGGAATATGGAACTAATAAGCCACCACCAACAGGAAGAGTTCAGGAAAGGTCTAAAGGAGACACTGTGTGCCTGTCCACTTCCCAGAATCCCTCTCGCAGCATGCATCTTGGCTGAGTGATGTGTGCACCACCAGGAAAGACTCTGAATTAGAATGATTGGCCAAAGACCACCCAGAAACTAATCCCATCACCATAAAGCCGGAGACTGCGAGCCACATGGTGCAGAGCAGTTCTCCTGGGTTCCCTGACCCTATCATGATGATGTGATCACTCATCTAGAGCCAGACATCTTGGAATGTGAAGTCAAGTGGGCCTTAGAAAGCATCACTACGAACAAAGCTAGTGGAGGTGATGGAATTCCAGTTGAGCTGTTTCAAATCCTGAAAGATGATGCTGTGAAAGTGCTGCACTCAATATGCCATGTGTTTACTTTGGCCACCTCATGCGAAGAGTTGACTCATTGGAAAAGACTCTGATGCTGGGAGGGATTGGGGGCAGGAGGAGAAGGGGACGACCGAGGATGAGATGGCTGGATGGCATCACTGACTCGATGGATGTGAGTCTGAGTGAACTCCGAGAGATGGTGATGAACAGGGAGGCCTGGCGTGTTGCGATTCATGGGGTCGCAAAGAGTCGGACACGACTGAGCGACTGAACTGACTGAACTGACTGACTGCTCTCCACCCGGGTGCCCTTTCCCGATAAAATCTCTTGCTTTGTCAGCACATGTGTCTCCTCGGACCATTCATTTCCGGGTGTTAGACATGAGCCCAGTTTCGGGCCCTGGAAGGGGTCCTCCTTCCTGCAACCTGATGATAGGAATGCATTTTTTTGTGGAATAGGAACTTACTGCTATGTGATGAGTCAGTGAATAAAATTCATTTGGCTTTATTGCTCAGATATAGGAACACATTTGGCACCTTTAAATGATGCTGCATTAAAATAAGAACCTGCCAGTAGCTCTCTCTGAAATGAATGCCTAGCTCTGGTCAGTAGAAAACAGTTGAAAATTCTTACAGTCAGTACCCTCTCAAGAATTTCTAAGATACTTAGTGTTAGAGAAGCTATCCAAATGTAAGTGTCTAACTCATCACCAGTCAGAAAGCCTTGGGAGTATGTAGTTGAAAAATACAGAGAAAATCAAACTCAATGGCTCAGCTTCTTGGTTGCTTGAGTTCTGTGCTTTAGTAACGACAACAAGTAGGACCCTTCACTGGATGATGGCCAGAGACGTTGAATACAGTGACTGTGATGGTTTGTTTCTATTGCCAATACTGAGGATTGCCTTGTGATTACAATAATCATTGCCAGTGCCATTCAACTTATGAACTCTGCCCAGCCTTGTTTATAGAGCTAAAACGTTGCACACTTATTTGTTGGCTTTGAAAAATCACAACATGTTGCCCCTGCCTGAATTGCCTTGACTGGCAGTAGGGATGTAATTAATTTAGCTAAAGAAGTGCGAGGCCCTTTGCTTTTCTTGGCTCTGTCAGCGTAGCCTCAGGGAGGGTGGTGATTATGTGTGATAGGCATGCAGCTGTAGATGGTTGTCCTTGAATGTGGAATGAATTTGGAAGGAGAAAGAGACCCACAAAGGAGAGAGAGATGAATTTCAAAGGATGCTGTCTGTAATACAGTGTCAAATGAAACGGGTGAAATGAGATTGATAGCATCATTAGTTTGCCTTGCCTTTTGGGACAGTCAGATTCAAAAATGCAAAAAAATGCAAAAAAAGTTGTTGTCCATGTAGAGTCATACATTTGTATTCATATTCTTGCTTTCCTCAAATTCAGCTGTACTGTCACTGCAAGGAATATTCCCTTTTAAAAAATACATGTATTAAAATAAGTGAGCTATTTAACCCATGGTCCAGGTCTCAGTCTTTTAGTTTTGTTTTTGTTTATGGCGAAATTCAAGTGAAGCAAAGTAATACTCTTTCATACATGAGCTAAGCATTTTTGAACCATCAAATCAACTAGTAAAGACCATTTCTATAAGACTATGGTTTGTCTTAATGTTTGCTCCAGGTTGGACAAAAAAATTTCTTGAATAAAATATATGGGTTAAAGACTTCCCTGCTGGCTCAGAGGTTAAAGCGTCTGCCTCTAATGCGGGAGACCTGGGTTCGATCCCTGGCTCGGGAAGATCCCCTGGAGAAGGAAATGGCAATCCACTCCAGTATTCTTGCCTGGAGAATCCCATGGACAGAGAAGCCTAGTAGGTTACAGCCCATGGGGTCGCAAAGAGTCGGACACGACTGAGCGACTTCACCTCACCTCATGTAACTGAATAAATGGATATGAGAGTGAAAAAAAAAATGTGGGGAGAAGAACATCAGTGCATGAAGATGCTATAGTATCTGTCATTTTTTCCTCTTGCTCAAACCTTTGTTTCTTGAAAGAAGAAACGTATTTAAACAGAAAGGATAAATCCATTGTAGACCTATGTAGCTTGCTATCTTTTTTTTTTTTTTTTTTTTTGCCTGCTAAGCATGAAATACTTTGTAACCTGTTAAGTGAAGTTTAAAATGGGCAGTTATCCATGAGAATGACACATGTTTTTACTCCACAGAGGCAGATATTTAATGACCATATGGGCATTTGATGAACACATAATTATCTTTTAAACATTTGTTTTGTAATGTTTTCAACAAAAATGCTACTTTTAAAGAGAGCAAGAGAAGTGCATTTGTTGGTTTGTCACTATGAGTATATTATTTCATGCCAAGATTAAAGAGGCAAAAGCTGATGCTGTACCTATCTGTCAAGCCATAGCTGTTTATTTCCAGATGACTTCTGTTTTGATAGATCTCTCAAGAAACTGCATTCAATTTTTCACTGTATCCATATAACTCCAAATATCTAAGCACTTAAGTTTCAGAAGTCAGACCCTGGGAATCTAGACTACAGGTTTAATATCGTGGAAAATTTTAGATGTTATTAAATAGCAAGCAGCTCTTAAATTTTCTCAAGGTTTATGACTATAGCAAATGAAAAATGGAGCACAGCTGAAATGGTTAGTGGTATATACTCTGTACAGAAAATCAGCCAAGGTGTGCATCATCGTTAACTATTTCATCCCACAAAATGGCTATACTCGAAAGCGTATATTATTTTGATTGATTCAGAGCTGTCTTAAGAATTCATGGCATTAAGATTGTATTTCTCTCAAATCTAATAATGTTGTAGCCACGCATTCCGGGAAACAAACTCACTCAGAAGGACAGTGCAGAGAGCGGAGTGCAGTTTATTACACCGGCGGGCCCAAGGCAGAGTCTCCTCTTAGCCAAGGACCCCGACCAGTTTTTGTGAAAACCTTATTTACCCTAAACATATGTGCCTAAACCCATCCCCCAAATTCCCTGAAACTAGTCTGAACAAAGGAAAAAGAAAGATACAGTCAAAGTCAACCTGTGATTCATATGCCTTATCAATAGGTTTCTGGTCATTCCCCAATAAGCATAATAGAATGTATGATTCTATTTGGTCACACAGATAATTAGGGTATTCTTTTATGCAAGGAAGAGCCCTGGGGCCCTTCCTTCCAGGGGCCTGGTTTTCCAGTTGGTATGTCATTTCCATAGATACTGGGCATGTAGCTCAAAGGCCAGTCCGGCCCAAGATGGAGTCCTGCTTTCAAGATAGAGCCTGTTCTGTTTCCTCCTTCAGTAAGATTTCCATATAAATATTTTATTACTGCTGTATCTATGTATACTCTAACTAGAATATTTGTTTATGTGCCAGGGCAGTGGATTTCTGTGTAGATTTGGAGGAGAGGATGGGTGTATGGAATGCTTTATGTTCACAGCCCAAATCTAAGTTTCCCAGTTGGGTGTCTATACCTGCCCCCCGGGGCTTCCCTGGTGGCTCAGTGGTAAAGAATCCATCTTCCAACGCAGGAGACATGAGTTCGATCCCTGGGTTGGGAAGATCCCTTGGAGGAGGGCATGGCAACCCACTCCAGTATTCTTCCTGGAGAATCCCATGGACGGAGGAGCCTAGAGGGCTACGCAGTCCATAAGAGTTGGACACGGCTTAGCGACTAAACAACAACAACCTGCCCCAGAGAGTTTAACATAATTACTATATAATATTTGGCTAAACATAATCAACTCATAGTCTTTCAGGTCCCACAAAATGGTAAGAATTAGCATTGCTATAGGAATACCTCAAATACATGCTTTCCTTTAGTTATTTTGAAAATAGAAAAATAATGCATTTGGCCCACAAATATTTTTGGTTGTCTAACCTGTGCCACTTTTGAGTCGTTCATTGCACTGATTTATAATTATTGTTTACCTTTTTCCCTATGTTCTTTAGGAGAAGAGAGATTATGCCTTAATCATCTCTATTCTCTCCTTACTGAGCACAGTGAATGAGACATTGTGTTCAATAAATGAATGGTAAATGTGACTATGTAAATAAAGGCATAATCACATGACTGAAAAATCTGATCAACCTTGTAGCAATGTGTACAGAGACATAGAGTAGGGAAATATTACTTCAAGCTTGGAGAAGGGAATGGTAAGAATACCAGGAAAGACACTGGGAATGGGGTGACACTTGAACTGGACCTTAGAGAATGGGTAGGAGGCCATTAGATTTGGTTACCAGTTCTTGGTTACTTTAGCAAACATTTTCAGTGAAATGTTGAGAACAAACAGCAGTTTGAAAGAGGCTAAAATTGGGGTAGGTGTGAAGAAATAGAGATATAGCCTCTCCACTTAAATAATTTTATGATGAATACTTAGCTCTGAAATGAGGATGATGCTATCTTTGTAACAATCAAATGAAAAACTAGGTAGGCAAGTACAGCATTTGGTGTAAATACTCAATAATTAAGCTATAAAACAAGAGAAAGGAATTAGCAGGAGGGAATAGCAGATTAGAACAAGGAAATATCTTTTTTACCAAGAATTTTGAGATTTCAAATTAGTGACAGTGATTTTCTCATAGTAAAATCTTACATAAGATTCCTTGATATTTCCTAAATCAACAGTTTTAGCAATCAAACAAATGACTTTATTTGACTTTAGTGTCCCTCCTGTTCTTGTCTGTTTACCTTTTCCCAGTGCCTTTAATCTGTTGAGTCTCTTTCCTAATGAGTTTCTATACTTCCAGTGTTTTTCATATCTGTTCACCCTGCTCTGAAATGCGCCTGTGATATATCTTTAGGATCATACTGTAAGAATTACAAGGTGGGTTACTCTATTGGCTCAGCGGCCTGACAATGCAGGAGACACAGGTTTGATTCCTGATCCAGGAAGTGCCCACATACTGTAGAGCAGCTAAGCCCCTGCTCTACGATTACTGAGTCTATGCCCTGGAACCTGGGAGCTGCAGCTACTGAGCCCATGTGCCACAGCTACTGAAGCCCCTGTGCCCTAGAGCCAGTGCCCAACAATAAGAGAAGTCACGGCAATGAGACGCCCACATCAACGAAGACATAGCAGAGCCAAAAATAAATAAATAAACAAAAATTTTTTAATTTTCAAAGAAAAAAGAATTACAAGGTAACAAAATCATATTAATGTCACTTTTTCAAATACTATTTTTGAATTTCACAAGTGGTTTTAGAGAGGCCCAAAGAGTTGGACACGACTGAGTGATTAACATTTGAAAGGCTGAAGCCATTTGCCTGTTGATAATTTATATTTTACCAGTTTCCAAAAGGGATATGTCATGTCACAGTAAGCTAAACCAGTGACTTAGATTAGTGATGAGAATTTTAGATGTGATTTTACTCATTAGTTTTACTAGGAGCTCCTTGGATAGATTTGCTAGGAATCTGATTCAAGCCTACAAGAGAGCCATTTGTTGGAAAATAAGTGTCTCAGTGAGTTTCAAAACATATCTTACTCAGGTTTTCCCAGTGGATTATCTCTGGACCCCAAATGAAAGGTCTACATTCTGTTTCAAAATTTGCTGCCTCTAAGTTTCAGTATTTTTGTATCAATATTATTGGGGTGGGTTATGCACAATCAGATGCATCTATTTAAAATGTAAAATTTGATGAATTTTGACAGATGTTTACCTCTGTGAAACCATCACCTCAGTCAAGATATAGAACAATTCTATCACCCCAAAAGGTTCCTCATACCACTTTTCATTCCACCCCTACCTCTGTCGCTGATCCCAAGGCCACACTGATCTGCCTTCTGTCATAATAGTTAGCATCTTCTAGAGTTTTATATTAATAGAATTATACCTATGTATTCTTTTGTGTCTGACTTAAATCAGCATAATTATTTTGAGATTTATGCTTGTTGTTACATGCTCCAGTTATTCATTCATCTTTATTGATGAGTAAGTACTACCATTGATTATTCATCTACTTATTATAGGTATTTGGATTGTTTCCAGTTTTAGGCACTCTGAATAAAGCTGCTATGGACATGCATGTACAAGTGCTTTGTGTACATATATCTTGATTTTTCTTGGATAAATATCATTTATGGAATGTGAATAGGATATATGATAGGTGTATGTTCAATTTTTTAAAGTAATTGCTGACCAGTTTTCTAATCCTTGCTAATTCAATCCACATCCTTGCTAATTTGTGATCTTTTTCTTTTCTTTTTATAGAATTAGACTTCTAAAAGGTTTATAGTGGTATCAGTTCAGTTCAGTTCAGTTCAGTCCCTCAGTCGTGTCCCACTCTTTGTGATCCCATGAACTGCAGGACTCCAGGCCTCCCTGTCCATCACCAACTCCCGGAGTCCACCCAAGCCCATGTCTATCGACTTGGTGATGCCATCCAACCATCTCATCTTCTGTTGTCCCCTTCTTCCCCTGCCCTCAATCTTTCCCAGCATCAGGGTCTTTTCAAATGAGTCAGCTCTTCACATGAGGTGGCCAAAGTATTGGAGTTTCAGCTTCAACATCAGTCCTTCCAATGAACACCCAGGACTGATCTCGTTTAGGATGGACTGGTTGGATCTCCTTGCAGTCCAAGGGACTCTCGAGAGTCTTCTCCAACACCACAGTTCAAAAGCATCAATTCTTCGGTGCTCTGCTTTCTTCACAGTCCAACTTTCATATCCATACATGACCACAGGAAAAACCATAGCCTTGACTAGACGGACCTTTGTTGGCAAAGTAATGTCTCTGCTTTTTTAAT